>CCAG010012173.1:0-93675 GCA_001077435.1 Glossina morsitans morsitans
AAGAGAGAAAACCAAATCACAGCAATTTTCTCATAAGTTAAACAGAGATTTCACACAAGAAGCAACGGTAAATAAAGAGAAGAGAAAAACTATAATAGCACCAAAAGAAAAATAAACACGAAAGAGATCTATTATAAAAAACACTTGTGCTGAATGCAAGAACCAAAAAATGAAAAACATCAAAATTTTAATATAAATTAAGACAATTAAAATTCCTTTTTAAAATTCTTACACCTTTTAACTTTATGCCTTTATAATAATATGCCTTTTTAAAAAAAAAAATGCGAATAATTACGCGCAAAAAGAAAATAGAGATTAAACAATGCACTACTCTTTACAGAAAAGAACGAAGCCAACACGCCGCGATCAGTTGCGAAACTGATTCTGACTGATTTCTTATTTTATTTATGCTTGTATTTCTATTTTTGTATAGTTTTTCTAATCATTTTGTAGCGTTCAATTATCTTAGCAGAGGCGCGAACCTAAGTGTGAACATAGCCCACATTTTAGCAAGGACAAAAATCTGGGGTAGGTACACTGGGCTAACTTCACATCAGTCTTCTCTTGGGGGTTGTAGACGAATCCTGGTAATTGTTAACCAGCGTAGTTTCAGCTCTCACGTTGTCATTTAAATTTTAGACTTTTCTTCTAATTTTGAAGGTCTTAAAGAGGCACACTTTTGTACATGATCCACGCGGTAGTTTTCTGAATGCGGGAAGCAAAAGGATCAAATTAATGAACCTTTCCGCTTAAAACGATTTCAGTGTTATATAAGAAGTAAGATAAGCTCAGCAGGGCTTATATGTAATCTATATATTCCTATATATTGTTCATACTACTCCTTAATTCCAGAGTAAGTAAATAAGTGGCGACAACTGACCTATAAAATCTACTGAGCTTCCATTGGGGAAACATCTGCCAGTGTCATGGAATAAATCAAAATAGACACAATTGTGCACGCATGTATGCAATTACCAAATCCTTTCTCTTATAAGTGGTATAAATCAAAATATTTAGATCTCCGTTCGTACCGGATCGGTTTTAGGTTACGTTCTTTTACTCACATTAATATGTGGCCGCCTTCTCACATCGCTTGATGTCAATCACTCGAAAACGTTTTCTTTTCTTTTACCTTCAGCAGTGATTCGCAAATTGAAATTTTTTACAGTAAATGTTTGGTTCCCACGTTCTGTACTACGTCTTACCCAAATGGCAGAAAATTGTTTTTTTCAGCTTCAGCACCGTCGTTAGGTGAAATGAGATTGTCTTTTGTAGTTTTTTGTACATTTTATCGAACTGTTCAGAGAACGGTTTATCAGCGGTTTATCAGCGCGGAGATATATAGATATATATTTTGTGTGTTATGGCGGCCACCAAGTAACTGTAATCGTTTTGCGTGAGGTGATCGTTCCCTAGTTTTAATTATTTTTCTTATTTTTCTTTATTTTCTCTACTTTTGATATGATATGTGCTGGGATTTTATTTATTTTCCAAACCACTTCGAGATGGTACACTGCAAAATGAATTTGACAATGTGAGTGTATGTATAAAGGCATCTTATAAAAGAGCTGAAATGTTGCGAAAAGAAAAAAGATGTGTTTCATAGTTTGGCAGTGCACATATAAATGTTCTGACAGTAAGCTTTAAAAAAAGAGAAGATGGCGGTGTATGCAGCCAAATTGCGTGAGTGCAATATGTCAACAACGCTGCGATTATGAAGACCACGTATAGACAATTTGCGAAGCGTGGAATGACGAATACAACTGGCGATTGCAAGATTGCAAAGCCCTACATGTACGTGAAGACCTGCTCACTATGTCAATTTTTACAGTTTATCAATGTATCTCGTGTGGTTAAGCATGAGCCTGTTAGTAAGGCAACTAATGTCCCGTCCGAGGCGGCAACAGGGAAACTAGGGTGTTATATTTATTTGCAGTGACAAAGATTACAACTGACGAACTCAGTCAACAGAAATCAGAGCACGATTATTAATATATGATGGACTGGAAGATATCATATAACTCGCAGTGGTATTCCCATGGGAATCCATGTGAGCGAAACGATTGCAAAGCAGTGTGTTCATAACCATTAGTGTAGCAAAAGAGTTGAGAGAGGGGTAGAAACAGAGAAAGGAAAAAATAGATGGGTAGAGAGATACATACATAGATAGATAGATAGACAGATAGGTGGATAGGTAAATAGATAAATAGATAGATAGATAGATAGAAAGAGAGAGAAAACAACACTTGTTAGTGTGTTTTCTTTTAGCGATCAACGATGAAATGTTTCTATCAAAATAGCGTTCTGAAAAAATATTTCTTTTTTATACTCATCACTGAAGGATGAGGGGTATATTCATTTCGTCAAAGAGTTTGCAACGCGCACAAGGAAACTTCAGATATCCCACAGTGCGTACATATTCTTTATCAGCATCAAATTTCAAATCGATATAAGCATGCCCGTCTGTGTCTGTCCTGGCCGCAAAAATCGGGCTATCGACGTCAATCTTTGCAGAAACATTGGAAGTTCTCGCACGCAGGTGTTGAAAATGGGCCAAATCGCTCAAAAGGCGCTGCTGCAGCAGCACGTAAACTGAGACCACTTCTATTTTCAGTAGAAATAGAAAACCGGTTTTTTGTCTATTATTCATAAACTAAAGCCGACAAATCTGCAAAAATTTTAATGGGTAGAGAGATACATACACATACATATAAATTTTAATATATACAATTTATTACAAAAGAATTTGGGCGTGATTTAAACTTTTCCAAAGACGCGCCTACAAAGCCCAGAAAAATCCAGCCGCGTCCCCTCGGTCACGACCGAATATAATTTTCTTACTTGTTACTCGCAACGCGCCTATTTCCTTCTCCACCTCTATCAACAAGTAAAATACAATTCCAGCATTTGTTTGCTAAAACGATTTCATTTCGCGTGCAATTTTTACCAAAGCATATCATGAATTTTTTGTGTTTTATTGCAACAAAGCTTTGTGACCTTTCCAGTTTCTAAACCAGGTCGCAAATGTCAAGGGAGGATTTTTTCAAAATTTTGGCTCCGTCAAAAGATTTGGTAAATTCGGATTGTCCTTTGTTGTGGGTTTTTGTGGCTTTAAATAAAATTATTTCACTATCTGTACTTTACTTGCGTAATCAATAATTATTTCTATCGGATTTTTCTAAAACGGCATCATAACGAAAGCCACAACTTCTGTAACAAACGTCTACGAGCGTGTGCTGCTCATTGTCGATTAATCGCATTTAAAATTCTTGAAAATTGCAAAAAGACACTTGAAAGCTTCTTCTCATTGTTTACGCTCGCGGTTTAACTTGTGGCGGCTGCGGTGTTCACGCAATACCCGACAATTACAATGTTTTGAGATACTGGCGTTAATTATTGTTTTTCATATTCAGTGTGCCTGAAAATATCAATCGGCGTGCCATCTTAATCTACAGTCTGCCTTTCTTTGAAGATTGAGAGAGAATAACGGAAAATAAAAATAAACGAAACAGTAATAGTAATGATAATAACAGCGATAATAAGGGAGCGGACGAAGAGCTTAGTTGTTTTTGATTTCTTAGGAGACCCAGATAATTGTTAAGTGTTAAGTTGCAATGTATGTCCCGAAATTTAGTGTCAATATCTTTCTTTTTATTCATTATTTAAGCTATCGATTGTTTCCACTTAGGTTACAAATTTATTTAAAAAGATTTCATCCGTGCCTGCACTTGGTAAATAGTTTTCCATATAAAGTTAAAATAAATAATCTTTATATAAAAATTCTTTCATCGTCATTATATACAAATTCAATGATTCAGATATTTGTTTTATTCCTTTCTTGCTTTGCATTGTTCATCTCAATAGCGTTTCATTGTTTGCTAAATGTACACGTACATATATAAATATATATAGTACTTATAAACTTTGCAAATCAAAGGCATTCCAAAGTCAGTGTATATTGGTTATATGAGCACATTGTAATGCCTCTTTTCGCACACCTTTGAAGAATGTACCAGGAATTGTGCGCACAAAGAAAGAAATACTTCTTGGCAAAATTTTCTATGAATTGTTTGCTTGTGACAGTTGTATTGTTTACATTGATTGTTCTTCTATTAGTAGAAATATTAAAAAAGAATTTCTCTCAAGTTTTATATTTTCAGGGCATTGTTGTGCGAAAGGTCGATTATAATAATCTTTCCTCAAGAAACCATGCGCCTGATTTATACAAATTATTCAAACAGGACCATAGTTTTCTTTGGGCAATTCACGTTGCCTCAATACTTCGGTATTACGGTTCATCTAAAAGTAAGGAGTGTCTGGTCGAAAATACCTATAATTTCATTTAAAAACAAAAATTATTTAACCAAAACCAAATATATGCCTGGCGAGTAAAATAGGACTTTGGCTTCATTCATACTTTTAGAAGATTTGGAAAGAAAATGTTTCTTCGATTTCAGGTGCTAGCTCCGGGCAAAGTGTATTGCTTCAAATCGAAAAAGAGTAAACCGATTTTTGAAGGGTCGTGCCCTCAATATTACAGCTACTAAAATTAAAAAATATTAGGCAGCATGCACATATAAAACAAATTAAGCCTTTAATTATATATATATATATATATAAAGTCAAAAAACTGAGTTGTTCCTACTAACTGCCGTACGCACAGTTACAATGCAAAGACAGAAAAAATGCAATGCACAAACCGCACAATCGCGCAATGTACGAATAATTTGCAGAGACGTTACGCAACTCGAGCTTTTTAATGGGTCTTGAAAAACGCTGAAATATATGTTTTGTGCCATTTTTCCATCATTTTGCATCCTTTAAAGTGTGAAACGTGCGATTCTGTCTGATAGATGCAGCAGAGCAGGCATTTTGAGCAAAAAAATTAAAAGAATATTTGAACATGAAAGGGCATTTTTAAGATGCTGGAACTGCAGACAAATGAAACATAAAAAAATTATCGAGGTAAATAAACATGTCCATAGTGCATATCAAAACGTTTATCTAAATTTTGAAAACAGTACTCAGTAGAGCAGTGCTCAGTTTTGCAGTATCTTTAAAACGGCTTTATTTACAGAATAAAACATTTTTCATTAATAAATCATTGCGAAATGAACGAATTAATTCATTAAAAATTATGCTAATTACATAAAACTCACTGTTTCTAAAAACGGCCACGTGATTCTCTGCATAGAGAAATGTAGATCCGCTTTTCCGAAAAGGAATTTTTTTAACACTTAAATGTACGCCTAACATTCTCCCTGAATATTACTGTTCTGCTACCTTTGATTCCTTCCAGAAAACTAGTGAAAAACTCCCCTTTTGTTAGGCTAACGCAGTGGTGTTACCCCTCGAGCTATACTTGCAATATTCGCTTCCTAGCAGATATGAAAGATTAAATTCTGCTTTAAATGGCTTTCAACTTTGTAGCTTGGTTGTGGTCGTTCCCTTTAACGTACTCAAATGCATGTTTCAAGGGTCCTACAACTTTGCGTTGCCTCTTATGTTGCTTTTGAACTATTTATTGACCTTATCTGATCGCTCTGATTGTACTTCAAACTTGTCGGTTTATTTGATGATATGACAGGACATACCATCTCAGAGACCTGACATAAATCCAATAGAAAATTTATGGTATTGTGTCACCAAACCGTTCCAGCAGCACATGGTTTTCAGCAAAGCGGAGTTAAAAAAGGTCTTAAAGCAAGAATAGGAAAAAATGTCACCTGACTATTGCAAAATAGTAGTCGAATCCATACCAAGCAGACTTGAAATGGTTGCAAAGAACAAGGGGCTACATGAAAAATATCAATTTATAAGATGTAACAAGTGGAAACAAAAATCTTCGACGCCGCCCGAGTTTGGTGTTGCATTATTGTTGGACTAGTTGAAGTTTTTTTGGTTTGTTTTAATTAAAAAACAATTAATTCAATTTTTTTTTGTTTGATTTTGACACCTTAGTAAATATACAATCAAAAATCGATCATCAAATATTTTTGTATTTTTCACTTTTGCTCGATTTGCCAATAAAACTTGTTTGCTACAGCGTCCGAGGTTGGCTTGGAGTCAACTGAAAATGCATGCCACACATTGAATTTGTATTCAACCAAACACGACGCTATGACTAAAATTCATGTATATTTATGAATTGTACTAAATTAAAGGATAAATTTTACCCACCTTAAAGGGAATCACAACAAGCATTCGCAAGTATTGCGAATGTTTCTAAAGTGTTGTCGTTTAGCCCACGGTACCCGCTGCTTCATGCTATTATATACATATGTACTTTCTTTCATTTCTCTTATCACTGTTCTTAGTTGTTTCATATTTTCATTTGTGTTAATCCATTTAAATCTATTGTCCGTAACAAGTATGCCCGACTTGGCAAACGCTGCTAGCTATCGCAAGTGAAGAAGCCAACCTAAGTACTCTACGTATTTTAAATGAGTTTTGCGCAGTTTAGATGAGATAATTGTACAATTTTGCCATCATAGTCTAACACAAATGCAAAGGGAAACTATTGCGGAACAACACGCGTCCTTTAACAGATGCATCGCTGCATGATTTTCTAGGCAATCGAAGTTGAATGAAAATAAAGAACTATCATCTGCAGAATTAGCGTAGAATTTCTCAAAAGTGCTTTTCCTTGCGCAATTTTTTTTATTAAATTTCCGTAATTATGGTTTTGCTGGCGGTTCACTACCACGACATATTTACTGCACCCAAAGGAATTCATCAATAGGGAGCTGCTCAACTCAATTCGTTAATAAGATTTTATGGGTGATTGCTCTCTGCTCCTTGTCACTATTCGGCATTATTTAGTACAATTAAGCCGGAAAAATAAAGCTTTTCCCATTTTCTTTCTTTGTTGTGTAAACTTCAGAATGTAGAATATAAAAATGAATGGAGAAACGTCTGAAAAGTTAAAGGTACGTCTTTGGAATGGAGATGTCACGATATGCTTGAAGACAGTGTGGTATTGGTCGTGGCGCATCTTGAAAATAGCATCAAATATAAAAAAAAAGTGTCGAAATGTGTCACGTACAAAAACTTGTCTGCACTTCGCATTAAATTCTCAAGCAAATGTCGCTCTATCTATTGTTAAAAGGGGATTAGCAAAAGTTACGATTGTTGGTTTTCATTTTTTATGATAACGAATACAATGCTTTCTGTTACAAAAACAAGCAAGCAGCTGTAGCTGTAAAAAAATATTTTTTTTCTAAATTTCACCTACACATTTTATTCATTTCGTAATATTCGGTGTTTGTTTAATGCTTCCGAATTTTCCTTAAACCTTTAGGAATACTTCCTGTACAGGAGCTACTCACAGAGCTTACATTAGTAGAAGAAAATGAGTAGCGTAGGTGCCGGAGTTGAATGATGAATAAAATCGAAACGAAAACATAATTGAAAAATTTTTTCGCCTTTTATTTAAAAAAAATAGAATTATAAAATATTAAGGTTCAAGTATGTATGGGCGGAAGAATTTATCTGCATTAGTTTTTTTTTAACTAAACTTATTTACTGACTAATTTGAAACAACTTAAGTGACCTTAAAATCTCTAATATCTTTTCGTAGTCCCCAATCGGTCTGCCTGTGAAATATTAATTGTGCAGTTACCAGTTGTCAGTTAGTTTAAGCTTTTTTCCCTGTTATATATATGGAATTAATTGTTTACGTCTTATATAGTTTTCCTTGTTCAGCGAGTGAGTGAGTACAAAGAGCCGTAAGGCCGTAATGGTCAACTGACTGAATTGATACAACTGTAAAATATATCGTAGTATAGATAGAGTATATTGCAAGCATGTGGAGTAGTTAGCGTAGTATAATTATAACAGTTCGTGCACTTCAGTACTAGCGTGTTTTTGATTTTTAAGGTAAAATAATCTTTGACTTTAAAATATATTTTATTCGTTTATAAGAACAAGAGCTTGAAGGCTAAACAAATGCGCGTTGTTAAGGTTGGGCTGGGTGGCAAGGACAGAACTTGCTCTCATTTGCTCCTATCGCAAGATACTCTGCATTTTTTGCAAACGGCTATAAATGCAGCAAATAGAAATTGCGATATTTATACGTATGGAAAAACGATTCCATCTACTTCAGTAAGTTATTGAATTATTTGCGTTGCAAAAGAAAACAAATTATTTTTGCTGCCTTTTTGTTTTTTCTTTTTTGTTAAAAAGATTGGTTATTTTCCACATTCTCTGCACCGAATTGTTGTTAATATTTCTCCCATTTACTTCATTCCAAAGGTACCATAATGTACGCAAATTCTGCAAAGATAAAACTTTTAGCTTCATTTTCCATTTAAGGTAATTTTACGAGAAAGCTAAAATTTGCATAACAAGAATGAATATTGCCATAGTACGCAGTAGCATGCCAACAATTTTGTATGTATACGTTAACTCTATTAATACATATTGAAAATTCAAAGATTCAAAATCATGCATTCATTCCGTTCATTTATTTCATGCAAATAAATACTGACGTTCGGCATTAATAGGATTAGCATTTTTTGGTTGCTTTGAATTTTGTCTCATAAGCTATAACAATATGCCGCAAAACAAAATATGAAAATAAGGTCTTTGGCTTTTACGCACGTACCGAGAATGTACATTTATTTTGCTTGTCTGTTCCCTTTTGTAAGGGTTTAGCTACGAATTAAAAATCTTTAGAAATAAGAAAAGCAAAAATTTGAGGAACTTTTCGTACTACTTGTATATTAAAAACGTAGTGTAAAGGGATTATGTAAGCTAAGACTAAAATGAAAGACTACACTGTTAAATCTAAGCAAGAACGAAGAAAAAATAAATGAGCTAAGAAAAGGAAGAGCAAAACATGGATGTTTAAGCAAAAACTACCGAGAAAATTTGATTTTTTCATCTCCTTTCTTTACACAGCCGCCTTTGTATCACACATTGTCTGCACGGCAGCTTTTCAGTTCAAGAATCACCGAGTATTTGTCTCGAGTTTGACCGAATGTTCCAATTTCATATCATCCGCTGTGGTTTGTCCTTTTGTCTTTAAATTAAAAATCAAAAGTTAGAGGGTACCATGCTTAAAAGGGAAGGTGGTTGCAGCGTTATAGACATATTATGCATACCTCTTCTTTTTTTAGGATCGAAATTTTAAGAAGACGGTTTTCGCCTAAGCTCTATGATATTTAGTTTTCTTCAGCATCTCTTGAAAGATAATGTATGTGTTGCTAAATGAAATTCTCCTATAATCTTGAATGACTTATTGGGCCTCCTCTAAGCATTTGTACGTAAACTTCTGGTAGTAAGTAACACAGCAACTTTATCAAAAACATTTTTAATATTTTCAATAATTCACTTCACTCAATCTCGATTTATTCCTCTGCCATGTCAAGAGCACGCAAAGCACACAAAATAATTTACTCTCGATATGGAACGAGCATTAATCCTGCAAAAGCGTTGAGTCGATCTGTCCATCTTTAGCGCAAGCGTTAACTTTTATCAGCTTTTAAGAACGGTTTTGGTAGATATATATGAAAAACTGATCACAAACTGGTAAAAGTAATCGGTTGAATTTTTCCAATTTATTTTTGTAAGTTTTCTATACTTTTACCAATTCCTTCTCCCCGGTTATTTCATGCATTCTTGCTTTACTTCCTGTCTGGATAATTTCTTTCAAATTTATTATCATGCAACATACGTGCTTTCGTTTCATAACGGTAATAATTGCTTTTTATTGCACACATTTCATAATTACCGAAAAATACAAGTGTAGGTATTTGTGTCGACCAAACGAATTTTGGCGGAATGGGGAGAGGATAAAAAGAAAACTTTAATAATAATCGTAATGAACGTTCAAAATAGCTTAATAAGCTCAACGTATACTTATAAAGAAAGGTGTAAGTTCTTTAATTTATATTTTTCTGATGACTTAATGAGCTTCGTCATTATAATAAGGTGTTGAGGTGTGATTACGGCAGCTATAAATAACTGGAAGCATTTCAGGTGCTTAGTCTGAGGAATGTAAACAAAATACTTGAACAAATTTAACCGCGTATCACAGATGGGTGATAGTATACTACTTTTGCGTTTTCTTTTGTAACGTCTAAAAAAAGTCGAAGAAATTTCGAAACATTCATGATAAAAATTAAATTATCTTTCATTCACCTTTGGTTCCAAATGTTTGCCTTTGAATTTGAAACCGCAATCCTCTAAGCTAACTTTAATCTTAATCCTTAATTCAATCAAGGGTAACCTCAGTAGGGCAGGCAAAAAAAAGCATATTTTTCGAAAATTTTTTGAGGATGAAAGAAAAAGTAATAGAATAATAATGTTCGAGCATTTTATTTAGCATATATTTAAATATTACAAGAAAAATATTATTTTAAAAAAATTTTAGAAAATAGCAGCAAGTATCCAGCGCCTTTGTGGCACGCAGTGTAGCAGGCTTCAATTTAAAATTGTAACGAAAAGAAAAAATTATTTAATCAACATGCATTTAATTAGTGAAAAAACTTCTTCTGCTTTATGGATTCTTTTTTTCATGATTTGGAAAAAATGTACAGTGTTGGAAGCGCTTAAAACATGGAAATAGATTCTGAAATATAAAGGATTGCAAATTTGGAAATATTTTCATCAATAACTTTCATCCGTCTGACTGGCCGACTAGACACAGCGTCTCGACTAACAACTCAATGGTCGTGAGTTCAAGTCTCAAGTGCGGTAGAGTGTCCAATAAAACCGATAGCCTTCGATACTAGTCCTTTCAGAGTTTAGTCATAGAATTTATTTTCTGGCTAAAAATAGTAGTAATATGGAAGATTCATTGCGTGTTTTTTTGACGACCATTTTAAAAAATTGTAGCAAAAGTCATTCTTTTAGTGCTCGATACCTAAGGTTTAACCCCGAAACAAGTACATTTCCTATATATGTTGAACTTTATTTAATTTTGTGCCATTTGGCTCTAATTTAATTCTTTAACTTTTACTTTTTTACGGTTTTTCTTAGAGCGAAATTTTATTTTTATGTAACGCATGAAAACAAAAAGGATACGATGTGTTCAAATGAATGTATGTCTAGTCAAACTTGTAAAAGCAACAACTGCTTAATATTCTGTGAAGCAATTGAAGCGTTTTCTCATTTTTATACGCACACACTCAAAGCATCTTAACTTTACAATTTCGTGCATAATATGTAGTAAAAAGGTCAAAAAATTTGTTAAATTATTCTAGTCAAGCGCAAGACTCATCATCAATAGACTCCTGCCTGTTTGTAAATTTATTGAAATCCCTGGAGCGCTAACAAACATTTGTGCATCAAAGCTGGTTTTCACAGGTAATAAAAGTCACTATAAAGCCATAGCAAAGCAAAGTAACAAAGTATATGGTTGCTCGGAGGATATTATTTATTCATAAGTAAAAGTGAATGCAATTAAGGATCTGAAATTTCTTAATGCTTAATACATTGTTTCCTAACACGTTACTAGGTTCAATATTTTTTGCATACGTGGGATTTTCTTTATACCTTTGCAATAGGCGTATTTTAGGACTTCCACGATATTCTGCTCATCGCTGCTGATTTTTGGTTCAATTGAAGGAAGCCAACACAAAAGTGAAAGAATATGCCAAAGAACGGCACCGAAAGAAGAAAAAAAAAGTGCTTTTTCAACAGCCCAACGCATAGCGTTACAATTTGACGCTACCATGGTAATATTCCCTTGATTGGATTTCGAATTGCTGCAGCACCTATCGATTCCTCCAGATCGGTCTTCCAGCGACTATTATATGGCTCGAAGCTCCAAGTCTGAAAGCGAAATATTAGGGAAGCGTTGCACTGATTATGTGACTTTTTGAGCACACTATGCTGATGAGTAAAATCAAGAAAACAAATTGCTCTACTTAGTACATGGACTTGTTGATCGTTGTGCTACTTAATATAAACTTCATAAAATATTAACACATGTAGTACATGCAGTACATGTCGTCAGATCTCATTATCTGTTTGGCTTTCTTCAAATTTAAAAATTTAGGTGCATTCAGAACAGAATGCTGATCGAATTCCAAAGACTAAGTTTAGACAAGTGAAAAATCATTTCACTCAGTCTTTCGTCCCAGACATCAAGGAATTTCTACATTGGTGGTGTAGTAGATTCATCATATAAATAGCAATTGATCAAAATGACGCAATTTAGTTGAAAAAAGTTCCTTTAAAATATCAAAAAAAAAAAAAAATGAATGCGCTGCGAATATTTTCCTTTAACTTCTGCAAAATTCTAGGTGCTTTAATTTACTCGGGATCATACACCGATCAAGTACATATATATGTGTACTATATACTGTATCATATACATATATATGTGTATAGACTTTATGGGATCTGTGATACTTCTGAGCGTTACAAGCGCAACAATAAATCTAGAGGTCTTTTGCGCCGAGTAACGTAAGCTTCGAATCAAACTTGCTTGCACCAGCTATCTACACAAACAATTTAACAATTCATACGAATATTGTAAAAAATGCAATATTATTTTAACCCGAAAAAATGAAGAAACTAAGTGGCTATAAAATGTTTGCAAATTACATCTGTTTTACGTGAAAGACAATGTAAAAAAGTATAACTTTTTACATACAAGAATAAGGAGAATACCGTTTTACAGTGGCGTGAAGGATGCGCCGTTTCGCACAGTTTCTTTGAAAATTTAAATTCCATTTAAAGTAAAAAAATTTTTCTATTCATACTAAACAACGTTCTTTAAAGCCACATTTTCTAATTCTTGGTTTAGCTTTACTTCCTTAAGTATTCACCTAAAAATTTTACAGGTATAGCCTCCTCTTGCTCTTAAGTGGGTGTTAGTTACTAAAAGCTATTTAATAAACAACCTTAAGCATCAAAAAGAAGGCTTAAGTCTTGAAAGCTTCACGTTTAAATCTTCATTCGTCAAATACTTTCATGGATGTTCTGATGTTCCATAAGGTATCAACATATCTTAAACTGCAAGCTAACAATGCTCGAAGTCTGTTAATAATGTTCAAAATTACAACATGAAAATATTGAAAAATAAAATCGCGATTAAAAAGGGTTTAGGTACGTGTTCGTTGGGACCAAAATGTGTAATATAGACTAGTAAGACCATCTACCTTACCATATCGAGCAGAGTTTAACGTTTTTCATGTAATTTTGGGTCTTTGAGTAGTAAGTGCATTTTCCGTTTATTCTCATGCGAGGTCTAGCTAATTCACGAAACACTTGGTGGAAATAAATGACAACACCTTCAAAGTAGCATTTTCAATTAGACGGGTAGACAGATGCCTTCAGGTTGTCTCAGGATATTTTAGCTACCAAGCATATGAGAGTTGCTTTCAAGTATATATCTAGCTGTTAGCAATATTCAACAAGCATTATCATGTCGCTGTTGGTCGGTGTCTTCAAATTAACTAACACATAATAAAATAAAACGTTGTACTCTTTACTGTGGACGAACAACCAGAAACAAACAACCAGAATCAATGTTTTTCCATTGTTTTCATCTCACAATTTATAGGGTAAACCCGCCTGTTTGTGGCACTTGCCACTTTCTTGAGTTCTTTTAGGCAATAGCTGCTTACAGAGCTGAGAGGGAGAGCCTTTTTATACAACCAACTGTGGTTGCAAACCACTTACCGGTTTTACATTCAAGCTATCTACGTAAATGAATTCAAAATTTTTAAAATGTAGGCTGAAAAATATGATAACAATCTGAAACAATTATTACAATAATTAATTTAATCTATGAACATAATGTTAGGTGTTTTTTCTACATGTACAGTCAACTATGTATCATATTTTTCTAGATTTTGGTAGTTAGAAGTAAAGTTTCTGTAAAAGAAGCAGAAGAAACGGCACAGATATTAAGAGGTATAAAAATAAATTCTCTATATTAAAATTTGCGGTTTTAAAAGATTTCCCTCTTGTATTCAATTATGCCGACATTTTAGGTATGTACGCTTTTGATTTTGTTTGAGATTTAAGTTCGAAACGTAAGGAGATGCATGTCATTTGAGGTACTGCGTTTGAAAAAATGCACCAGTTAGGAAGTAATTTGCGAGATTTCTTTTGGACTAGGAACTTATTCCGATTACGGGCTATTCCCCAGACCTGCCCTCTTCTCATTAGCTCTTGTTCAGATCTACGCAGTCATATTTAACAGATCAGTGCTTGACAAAAGTTGAAAAAGATCCAATCAGTAGCAGAAGGCTGTAGATAATGATCATGGCTACTTCGCTGATTTTAACTCGCGACCATTTAATTATTAGTCCAGGTCCTTTGCCTACTCAGCCACCCAGGCGTATAGTAAACTTTCCAACTTTCTAAGTATGTTTTCAATAAATTTGAATCTTATCAAAAATCTCTTTGTTGACCTAATAAATGAATAACGCGAAAACAATCTAACAAATGAAACATTTACATACGCTTATTAGTTATGCATGTACTGAGACGACATTCCCCTCTAGATGTCTAGAAACGTAGAGCATATGGTTTGCGTTTCGTTCCCTATACTAGATGTTTGGCATGTGTTACGTATATTTTCAAAACCATAACTCCTTGAATACTAAGAATTTTATTTAAATCGATTTTTTACATATCAACTGTAAATTGAAGGGTAAAATAACATGAAAATTTTGTTAATGTAATGAAAATATTTTATTTAAGATATAAAATCCAATTTGCAGGTAATTGGGATATGATTTTATTTATGCACCTCTTCTCCGTGGCCTCTTGTCTCTCAAATAATACTAAAATAAAACGAAAAAGTTCATTCGCTTGTTAAGAGTCACTTGCAACATTTGTGGGGCTGGAGGTCCATAACATATATATATAGTATTAGTTCGTAAAGACACAAGTTTATTTTTTAATAAAATCGCTGAAAATCGCTGGCTAAAAACATTAGATCTTGGGATATATTTATGTTGGTCAATGAAAATGTTAACAAGAGTGGCATGGATGAGGGGTAAATGTGAAGCTTACGCTGCGCTCTATATGACTGGTGCCTGAAAGAGCTCGACTTTTGTTGTCATTACATTGAAGTTTGTAGGGATCAAAAGGCAATCAAAATTATGAATATGCGGAAAACGTTCTGAGTTAGTCGAAAACATAAAGATAGACTTATTGTACAGACGAATTTAATTTTTAATTTATTTTTTACATATAGTTTATCAAACTCCTTTTCATTGTTTTGCTCCATGAGAAAGAAAGGGAAGCGTTCATTCTCCGCTTTCCATCAATCTGTTTGGATTTGACGCCACAGTGTTTTGAAAAGTGATCGGCACAATTTCTGGTTTCAAATCTTCGCAAGTTCGTAATCTATTATTAATGATCATTAAATTTGGAAATGAAATAACGCAAAAAATTAGAGAACAAACGTTTAGTTGAGTTTGTTAGAAATTCAATGCGATTTAGAGGTTAAAAAAGGAATTATTTCCTTTCAACTTGATATGCTTAAAAGAAATGCATACCTCTGGTGCCTTGGCGCCACAAATATGATTCAGCACTATGATTCAATTTTATATTGCCCAACGCAATAAATGAGTTCAATTTTTATCACACTAATATAAATATCTGATGCAATATGATTGGTAATAAAAATTGCTATATGAAACTAAGAAATTATTTTAAAAAAGTGCCTTTTACTTGCGCAACGTCAGCGGAAATATCATGAAAATTTGTATGGAACCGAATAAGAACACATCCGCAAGAACAGATGTAATTAAATATCAATCAAGTTCGATTTTAACTATTTTTAAATTTTTGATAAATTTCGCAATAGATAGAATCTTTTGAATGTGTAGAAATAGTTTATATGCATGATAGTGAATGTATAAGGACCCACACTCCACATTAAGAGCGGAAATGGCCGTATCTGTGATTCTTTATTGGTGCGCATAATGAATTATAGTGAGTAATAAGTTTTGTGGGGACACTTTTGCTCATGTAATAGCTGCTTGCATTAATTTTGAGAAGCGACTTCTTTGGGTAAAAATGATAAACAAATGACAAATACCAATACACATAACGATTAAATTGTATGATTTTGACCTTAGTCTACATACAATATCAGCTTTCCATTTAATATTATTGATTTAATCAGGGTATGTCGACGCTAATCGCATGGAGAGCTCGAAATTGCATTTTCGGCCTCATTACTTTTGTTGTTTATTTGAAGAAATCTACCGCCGAAGCCTAGCAAACACGTTAAGAAGCTTATAGCAATGCTGTCCCATCATATCCCAAATGTTAGGTTTGGTTTCAACTGTTTAAAAGTGTGGACCACTTTTGAATGCCACTTTTTGGCCACATGTTGCAAAAGTTGTCCAGTGCATGCGGTTGCAGCTCGAATGGGAAGATCTGCCACACCCAACATACGCGCCAGACATGTCGACTTCTGACTGCCACTTTTTCAGACCGATGCAGCATGGCTTGGCGGGCATGCGGTTCCGCAAAGTTGACAAAGTGCGAAAGTGGGTCGTTGATCGGATCGCTGCCAAACTGCTACCGTTCCTCCAACGCGGTATCGCCATGTCGCCACAATGTTGGGAAAGTTATCGAAAATTTTGGAAAATATTTTGATTAATGTAAATTGTACCAATTTTTCTTAATAAATGCTTTTTTCAAGTGAAAAAATATTCAAAATTAATGCAAGCACCTAATATATAAGTTCACTCAGCCGGATATATTCTTATAACAAGCAAAGCCGTCTTCCATCTTAAAACGTTTATATTTATTATTTGTAATCAATAGAAGAACATTTTCCTAGATTTTTATTTCATAACTATTTATAGGCTCATTGTGTCTGTTAAGGCCATTTGGATATATACCACACCCGTAACTATTTGTTATAAAGCTCTACTTTATTATATAACTTAAACATGTCCGTCCATACCTAATGCCTATCAATGTGTTTTGGTGACCAAAATACATGTCGCAGTTTTCGATACAACTCGATGAAAATTGACACACTAACAACAACGTTTTGGGAATTGTTGGATAACACCATTCCAATACTTTTCTCTCTCTCTCTCCATTCCACACTTTGAAAATTCGTCATATGAAAGAAAATTACGATTTCTAATATTTCCGAACAAAAACCAACGCTGAAATACATACTGAATAAGCGTCCAAAAGTTTTCCGCGCCGGGACCGCTTTATGAACTTCTTCCCCCGTACAAAAATTGTCATAAAAGATAAGCCTTTATATGGCAATAAAATATAATTTTTGATAATATGTGGCAAAGATAGATGAACAACGATATTAGCCAAAGTGGTGTAACATAAACATGGCACTACCTCACTATAATGTTTGTCTTTATTATATCTACCAAAAAATTTGGAATGAAATTTTCTTTGTTTTTATATGCCCCTTAACACTTTTTTATCAATCTTTCGAATCTATGCGTCGAGCCTTTTCACTTTTTGCTCACTCGCCTCTTGAATTAAAAGTCGAGAGAAGCAACATTTTTTTTGAAGCAATTTTTACTTGCCATTGTCGTCAGTTTGGGTTCAAAAACAAGCAAACTGAATCCATGGGGCCGTTCACTATTGCCTGGGAATTTTGAGATTCCTCCATAATTCGCAAAGATTTCTAAGCTAATGAGTAAGCACCAGAAGTCGTGGATAATAAAAGTTCTTCTCTAACCTTTACATAACTTCCTTCTTCTTCTAAATAACTTTACAATTACTTGAGTCTTACCAGTTTAACAATTTCTTTGTTTTTTGTATATACTCTCATAGCTGGTAATTTTCGCATGACTTATTTTGTGTGTCGCTTTTTCTAATTACATTCCACAACTATATTCCCATACCCCTATAATAACATGACTTCCACAATTTTATCGTTTCTTATCCTTCACTCATTATTCTTATGAATGACATTAAAATGCAAACTGTTAGAAAACTAAGGTAAATCACCAGATATTAAAAACCAAACTCACCAAACTGCAATAGTAGCATCGTTGTGATTGAATTACAAACACTGCATACATTCTGATAAACCAAGCTCAAATAAGGCACATAAAGGAAAAAGCGAGTAAAAATTAAAGTTGTAAAGCAGAACAACAATATGTGACAGCAAGCATTAAGTCGGTGATGAAAGTTTGAGTACGTGTTCACCATTTTTCACACGACGCTTTAGTTCGTAATTTAATGGAATTATTCGTGCAGTATAGCGTGATGTTTAACATATGAACCGATGCCAGTACATGGGTTTTTTATTTATAGAAAAGTCCGGATTATAACATATTTAATACAAATGAGGTTTTGGAATAGTTTTTCATCCCAACATAAGCCAAGGTATCCAACACACTTTTTAGATATATTATCGTAAAATTCTGGAGACCAAAATTACAAATTCGTTTTGGTCTTTTGGCTCATAAGTGTCTTTGTTTTTTATATATGGAAGGGCAGCTTAAGTATTCATATTTGGGGGAATGCGATTAAGGTATTCATGATAGGAATATTTTATTCGAGTCGTCCTGAGTGGCAACACCGATCGGGGAATGATCGAAGGTGGCAAGTGAAGCGAATCGTAATACAACTTTGACTTTTACTTACCGTAAATTTGCTTTTGGAAAATTTAGAACCATATGGGTTTGGTTTAAGGTTATAATTTTAATGAAATAAAAGATAATTTATAGCGTTACCTGTCTAAAAGTGTGCTAAATTTCATCTTGGTACTTAAAATTGATAAAATAAAAATAATTTAACCAATGCCTGAAACGAACCGGCGGGTTCCATTTCGGTACCAAAAATTTTCACTCTTTACAAGGTCACGGCTGAAATAATTTTTTTTTGAACTTCCAAAAATGTGTATCGAAGCCCTTACAAAATACGTTTGCTCTCAAGATACATGTAGTTTTAGCCGCAGTTTGAAGATCGATTCCTAGATTGCATATAACTTGCAAAGGCGCATTGCGCAAAAAACTATATTTTATAACCTTTTTTCCCAAATCACCATGAGAGCTACAGTGGGTGTAAAATATTTGCGTACCTTTGCGAGAGCTTTTTAAAAGCGTAAAAGTGGACGTGGTCGACCTGCAAACATGCCTTAACCAGGAAACAGAATTAAAATTTTTGGCAGATATCGAAGTTATACCTTATCTTACAGGCCAGGGAAAAAATGATACAAAGTAAGCTCCTGAAATACCCAACATCGTTAGCAAAAAGCTTTTTAGTTGTTATAGTTATGTCGCTCAGAAAGAGAAAAAGAGCGAGAATAGACACGGAATTCCTGCCAAAATATTTATGGTAAAGTTTCGAGATTCAAAGACGATCCTTACTTAAAGCCTCTTAGATCGGATTTGTTTCCAAAAAGCACTATTTGCAAAAGATTTGCCACCTTTTAATATATCTGAATAAAAAATGCTGTAAGGTAGTGTTGTAACATATCAAGTGTAGCAAATGTGGACGCGATGAGACCATTTTTCCCGCTGTAAATGTTTTCTCGAAGTCCAGGACCACATGGCGGTATTAGCTAATACTTAGTGATTTATAGTGAGTATTTCTCCATAAAATAGAGAATTTACATATACGTTTACGGTCCTAACGCTGAACCGGTTTAATCTAATCCGCAGACATTCTAGTATATAAAATTTGGTTCAAAACATATTTTTGTGCAGCTAACACTTATAATTATAATTAAGTTACTGAATTTGGGTAGCATTAGCCGAAGTGGTGTGGTATAAGATATTCAATGGTTGGCGTCGACTGTTTGTAATGCTTTAATTCGCTTTTTTTCCTTTAGTTAATTGTTGATGAATTGCAAGAGCTAAGTATGAAGATAAATAGCAAAAGTTAAGTAAATATCAAAAGAAATATTTAAGAAACAAGCCAAACCCATAAATTCGCACACGGAATAAACTAAAATATTCTATATCAATATTCCATAGGTGCTATGATCTCTACATAGGGCATATACCTATTGAAACTATTCTGTACAGATATTGTGACCAAATGTTATGATATAATACGATGTACGATTTGATGTATTGTGCGGTTTATTTTCATTAACAATAAAACCTAATGATAATGAAAAGCCTGAGATCTTATACAAAAACGCATCTATTGTTAATGAAAGACTTTAGGTGGCAAGTTAGGAATTCGTTGGGCCGAATCATTTATACATGCCATCTATATATTAAAAAAGATTACGCAAACATTTATTTGGCATTTTATGAGTACTGAGTAAATTACTTACTTTTTGGCTTTTGACAACAGGGCTTTTCCGACTTTGTGGGTGTATTTTTTGCCCAATTTAGCTCATTTTCAGACAGACGGACACGTTGGGGGTTTGAAATGCTCTGACACCGTGAATGTATCATTCTTCGATAGTGGACATAAAAACTGATCAAGTGGTTCTAAAGAAGATGGAATTTTTGTGACTATCTCGTATAATAAAAGGTACGAAGCCTCTTGTAATCTTAATCAGCAACAAAAATGATGATTAACTTTTGTGTTTGATAAATAGAAAACCACTAGCAATATAACAACCGAAAATAAAAAGTCCATAAATAGATTTTATGTTTCTTTAGGTATGTGTCGATGTTATAAATTGAATTCAGAAAAAACATTTACAACAGCATAAGTGTTTAGTAATGAAGCAGCCATTACTCCTCTCGTGGTAATCGCAGTTGTTTCTTAACAATTAAAAAAATTACCTTTCATTAAACGTTCGCTTCAAGAAAAAACGAAATCATACCCTCTTCGTCGGTCTCTAATGTCTACTTTGCTTAATATTAATTAATATGTACGATGTAAAGTCAAATCGTTTCATTTTCAATTAGCAATAAACCGGGTTTTGTAACCGCGAAACCTGTTCTTTTACGTTGTCCGAGATTTTACCGTCGCTGGAGTTGTTACGTTCATTGAGTGTCAACTGCACATAAAAATAAACTAAAAGCTTATTTTAAACAAGTTTTGCATTTTCCATCCCCACATTACTTTATGAAAAATAACACTTATGTAAACTGGTAGATAAGCCAATAAAACCAATTTATATCAATTTATCGGGGAAATTTGCGAAAACAAAAACAATTTGATTAGTTAAATGACAATTAATATTCTCATAAGTAAATCAATATGAAATATTTGGTATATCAAAAAAGATTCTTATTATTTGTGAATATGTGTAGAGAGGCTATTAATTGATTTCCAAGAAATCTATAAGAATGGTTTTGCGCTTTTTATTAAGTCATTTCAACATTCTTCTTTATAAATACCGCTCCAAAACCAGTAGCCAAAAGGAAGGAGTTTTGAGGTTCAATAAAAGCCCAGAGAATTTTTGATAGAGCAGTGATTTTTTTCACCATCAGATAAGCATAGTCGTCCGTCGATTATTGTAAAATACTCATTTCTTCTCAACAGTCTCGCCTAAAAGATTCAAATATTAATTTACTGTACACTTATCTATGGCTGAAATGCTTTTTATTCTTAAGCGATTTGATTGCTTTGTGGGCAGCTTAAAACAATCCGATGTCACGTAATCCAACGGAATCTTTTCGTGAGAAAGATAGATAGAATAACGTACAGCTAGCGATGGACGACATATTGGATTCCAAATATTTTCGAACTAAATGGTTTTTACCATAAGAAGCTGCGCGGATACTTACTCGTACAACTGTTAGGTAGAAAATATATATATATATATATCATTTTATTCTCTAACTTAAAATGATCCAAATTCTCAAATTTGAATCTTAAAGTATTTTGTATTCGCATACGAGTTTCAAGCATTAGTACAAGTGGCACAATTTAATGTGTGAACTTTGTAGCAAAAATAAAACAAGCTAGAGATGTGCCGGAAAAAGAATTAAAAAAATAAGTGCATTGCAGTGGCGCAAGATCGATTATTAAAAACCTGACACCATTATTACTAATAATATCCTAATAAAATTCAGTCATTTTCGTGATAATACACCAAAAGTTGTACTTAGCTTTCATACGTGGACACGCTTCTTATGGTAACCCTTACGAGGTAGGATACAACAAAATTAAAGTAAGTGATATAAATTCGATGCAATAAATTTTTATGCAAATTTTTGCTATGGGAATAGAGAAAAAGAAAAGATCGCTGTGGTTCAATTTTGGTGCAGTGAATTTTTTTGTCAAATTAGCATTACGGCCAGACTGTCACGACATTTGCACATTTTCGCAATGTAAGGCTTTATTTGTCATAAAAACCTTTACGTACGGTAAACTACTTGTGTGGTAAAACACAGATGGGCTTAAGATGGACCCAATTTTTATTGCACCAATCGATTCAACATAATTTTCTGACTTGATCTAACCCGTTCTACCGATCGATTCAGAACCATGATCTGCATTGATCTAAGCTTGTCTGTCCGTTTGCCCATCTGATATCCGTCCACCTATTCTTGTGTCCAACCCGCAGGTCATAATTTTCGAAATATTTTGATCAAATTTAGTACGCTGACGTGTGTTGGGCTAAGAGCAAATGCTATGGAATACAGTTCGGACCTCTGCTAACATAACGCCTAGTTTAGGTAAGTCGTTATAAAAAAAATAAGTAAGAACATTATAGTCGGACAAGGCCAACCATTAAATACTCGACACCACGCTTTCTAACACAATTCCTACTTTTATTATTAAACACAAGAATTGTTTCTATATAAAGGCACATTTTTCCTGTGCGTATTGACGGGGAAGCGGGTCCAATGTAGTACAAGTTTAATCCTTACATATGGCTGGATCCAAAAACAGGCGTGGATGGTCTAAACTTTCTAGAGTTCATTTCATATGAAATTAGTATAACATGATGGGACAGTTAAAATTTTGATTGCTCTACCAAGGATCAATTTTCGTGAAAATTCTAATTAGGGTAGGATCCAAAAAATGCACCAAATTTGTTATATTGAAATACTATTGTGATACAATTTTCATTGCGAAGCATTGAAAATTGTAGCTTTTTGTCATATGAGAGGAGGTTTAAAAATGGCCCAAGTCGATCCAAAGTTTTCGTACCAATTTAGAACACCGAACTATTACTATTCAGCCACTTCTGCCGACAAATATTAAAAATTACAAAAAATAAAATTTTCAACGGATAAAAACACGTGGCGGCACCAAATTTCGTGAAAATTTGTGAAAAATTGCAACTTGTACAGATGGGCAGACATCAAACGGACAGACAGGCTTAGACCAATTCAGGCTATGATTCTGAATGGATCGGTATAATAAAAGGTGGGTCCATCTTAAGCCCTTGTGCGCGTTACAAAAAACCGCACTAAATATCGTAATCTTAGGTAACAGCACTTCGACATTCTAAATTGGTGTAAAAACTTTGGATTCGAGGGGGCAATTTTTTGTAATTTCTTCCCATATAACCGATCCTCCTAAAACGTAATATTTATATGACAAAGAGGTCTAATTTTTAATGTTTCATGATGAAAATTAGTTTATAATAGTAAATTGAGAAACAGGTGGATCTTGCCGAATTCGGACTATCAATTTCCTGGATCTCACCGCCCATGAGGGTTTTCTTATAAAATCCCTTATATGTCAAATATGTCTAAAGGTTAATGTTTTGTGTTTCTTCACGATAGCAATTTGAAATAAAATTTAAGTGGACTAAATTTGAGCCGTATGGATATATTTCTTCGAGTCCATTCCATTTAAGATTTCCCATGAACAGGAAGCCCTTTACAAGAATGTTTAATTTGCGATATTTTATGATGAAAACCGGTTCATAGTAGCAATGTAGCAAAAGAATTAATCGTCGGGAATTTTGATTAAATAGACATATTTTTTAGACCCTGTCATATATAGACTCATGAAAAGCTATCCCTTATATAGCGAGAATGTGTAATTTATAATTTCTTATGACGCAAACACATAAACGATAACAAAATTTTTGAGAAGTAAATGAAATTTGCTAAATTTGGGACAAGCCATGTGATGTTTTTGGCATCTGTCAATAGGCAGGCTTGCATCAACAGTATGCCTTTAGATGAAGATAATGTGTATATTTTCGGTGTATTATCGCCAGAATACGTCGAAAGCCGAAGTGGTGTAGAACATCTAATGGTCAGGTCTATCCGACTATAATACTCTTACTTGGGGGGATTTTAAGTTTGTGTGGATGTATAGGACGTCCAGAAGAGCTAGGGATAAGCCCATCTTTTGTTATGCCGATCGATTCAGAATCACTTTCTGAATTAACCTTAATTTGTCTGTCTGACTACTAGTCTTGTTTTGTTGTGCTGAAACTACATGTAGCGACTTTTAAGATATTTTGATGACAATTATTTCACCAACGTGTTCACCAATTCTTCCCACATAATGCGTTTAAAAAACCGTTATACGAATAATTGTAGGGTATTTAAAGGTGAGTCCTACCACGCTATAATGGTTTTACTTGTTTCAATATAAAGGCGTATTTTTTATGAGAGCCCTTATATTGTGTCTTATCCAAATTCTGTTTAATTTCTATGTCAAGCTGTCATTATGGACTAATTTTGACTATAACATATTGAAAATAAAACGTTTTCATGGGTCAAAGAAACAAGTATATTCGAACGTATTGAAACAATTATCTCATCCGGTCCAAATTTTATCAATTTAGGATTCATGGTCCAATTCTGTATATCCTGACATTCAAAACTATCTCATCCACATTTGCTTGCAAAATCGGCTGAAAATTTCTTCCGACTATACATTACATTATGCATATGGAATAACATGGATGTTGCAAATTATTATTTTGCACGACCTTGCAACATTTTATAGCGAAGACTGAAACTAATATTGAAATGTTCTGTTTTTCTCATGTGGGTTTTGACCGACCGTAGTTCTTGATCCGACTTAATCGGATTTCGAAAATTTTATCGGCAAGCAAATGAAGATTTAAAACATTAAATTTTAAAACTCACAATCTTGCGGTCGGGCATAAATTAAAAAAAGACAAAATGATAAGTTTTATCGATTTGAAGGCGAAATGATAAAAAAAAATAAGAAGCAAGTTTGTGTTTTCTATAAATAGCGTTGAAGTTCTAATCGAGACCGCAAGGCGACATGGCAAACACTTACCCCACTTTGGTTTAATAGGTGTGGCAATAATATGACATCCCATCCAAAGTCGGCAGATTAGGTTTACCTAGCACCCGAAAGCGTAACATGAGCCCAAAACGAGAGACAACCGTGGATTCTCAGTCCTTATAGTATTCAAAACTAACGTATTTAAGATGGTTCGCGCTTTCTGGCTTAAGAGATAATAGTAGAAAAAGTTTTTTTCGCGATTAAACGCAGCAACGATGGTTATGATATAATCCGCCAAATATATAATGCACTCTTATCAGAGTTATATCTTACTGACATTCCCACTTTTAACAAACAACCATCTTTTCTATAAAAATTCTCCTTCATAATATATGCTTAAATCTTCGTCGTTTTTAATTAACAAAAAATATCTGCAATGCAAGCAACGGTACACTCCTTGAATTTATAAAATCTTCATTTATTATTCAAGGTATCATTTCGTTAATGTTTTACCATATGAAACACTTGGTTTGTATGAGACAAGAGAGCGAAGTGTTCATGTGCACCTTGATTTTAAGCTCATTTATCATGCTATAATTGTACTCACTCCGATGACTTATGCATACACAGGAGTGCTTTCGTGTAAAAGAGAAATTTTTGTCTCCCAAAATTGCTTTTGTTTCAAATTTAAAAAATTATTCTTAGATGAAGGAATTTGCGTTAAAATTTAATTACTCATACGCCAGCTTGTGTGTTGTTTTAGAGGATATCGCGCGCGAGTATTATAATATATTACCATACAACGAGGAGTACCGCCGATTAGTCCCAAATGTTACCATAAATTAAAAGAAGAAATTGAGTATATGAATATTGAATGCCCTATATTTTTTTATATCTATGTGGATAGCAGCCCTATGTGCAGCTCTACGTCAAATTATTATTTCCTATGCCGTTTATGGTATGAATGTATGCAACACCCAAAACAGCTTAAATGGAATCGCTTTTACGGTATAAATCGCTTGGAAATAGTTTTCTGAGCCAAGTTTGTTGCAGGATGCTCAGAAAAGGGTGTATGATGTCAAAATACTATTTGTAGCATTTTATGATGAAGTAGGTAAGAAATTTTACTAGGAAAAGTGGCGTAGGGTTTTGAGCAGCATCTTCACTCGACTATAACTTTAATTCCTATTAGCCACGTTATCCGATAAATTTAGATTTTTAAAGTTGTCGTGTCGTTCAAACACGCAAAGTCTTGTACACTTACTCACACCTACAAAATCAGTTGGTGTAGGCATAATAGCATGGTATAATGGTTTAGTATTGTATAATATAAAGAATACTTTTTTTGAAGACTTCTTTATTTAGTATCCAAAAATCGGACGCAGCTTTTTCAACTCTTTATTTCGCGTGTCATCAGTCGCTTTCCCACAATCATAGTTTTCGTGTTTTATGTAACTTTCATAACTAGCCTAGTCCTAATTTTTCGAAAGTGCCACATAATCTATTATGTATCGGTTTAATTAATTTAATTAGAAAGAAAATGTTTTGTACATTTTTATAGAGTAAACCACTAGAAAACTGGAATTTCAAAATTTGTTGTTGATAAGATTTTTTGCAAGAGTCCAACCAATTAAGAATAAAAATAACGCATTAAGAATTAAGAAGATAATACATACTATATAAATAAATATACTTACAAATCTTTAGGGTTTAGTTTTCCGAAAAGCTCATATTACAAAGCTCACATTATCATATGCTATATAATTTACGTGCAAAAAATAGTCGCAGATTTTTTCTTTAAAATTCTTTCACGTAAACATGTTTTTCCCCACATCCTAGAATGTACAAAGCAGCCAACTGTAGGACGCTGAAAATATTATCCGGCACCTTATGAATATATTAAAAAGTTCGTTTCTTTAGCCAACCCTTTAAGATCTCCTAACATTTCGTTATGCGAAAGCATTGAATGTCGATTGATTCAAAATATAATTCTTGACGTTTTTTTGCGCGCTACAGATAGTGTTGCCAGGCTGAAGTAAGCAAATCGCGTTAGATTTTTTGCAACATTTCCACGATTCAGTACTGGCTGAAATACGAAACTTAAGATTTTAAGATTTTTTTATCGAAACAATATTTTCTTTGTGGTAGTATCCATTATCACAAAAGAATTAATAAAATTCGTGTGTCTGTATTATTCGATGATCGATATGGGACCCTGCGTATAGGTATTCCCAAACAGGTGATGTTCCCCCTGGGACTAATCGTATTAAGAAAAATCCGAGTTCAATGTACTGTGAAGCACTTATTGTATTACTTTTTTTGTTATCATAAGCATGGCTTTCTTTTTTATATAAAAGCGTGATTTTAAGTTAAATTTTAGTATGAGAGAAGGTTCGCAAATTAAACCAACACGGCTGAAATTTAACAGAAGTCTCAATTTTATATGTAATATCACTATCCCGCGAGCTACGCTGAATCCCAAGGCACTTGAAATTAGATATTTACACTATATATATGTTTGACATATATGTATATTATGTTTTATTAAAAGTGAGATAGGTGAGCGAAGCATTGTTTTGAATTATTTTTTGTATTTTTTAAAAGCTGTGATCAGTGGTATTTTAGTTAAAATTACTCTTAAATGATGTTATCGGACCGTAAACCAAGCAAAAGATATTTATTTTACATAAGGAATTAGGTGGCTTTCAATGCGCACTATTACTTTATAGAAATATGTCCTGCAACGCGGAAAAACGTCAATCCCAAAAGAAGACATGTGACAGTCATTTCATCAGACGAAGAAGCAACTTGTAAAGAGTCATTAGGAGAAGAAAACAACATAACAAAAGGAGTAAAAAAGATGAATTTCTAACTTTCGCTTTTTCATCGAAAGGAGGATGAGCTAGGCGCAATTAAAAATAGACCTGTTATACCGTGGTTCTCGTCCTGTTGCTTCAGCAAGCTATAAATACATGGACTTGCTTCATTATATAAGTGCAATGCCGTAGTTTTTTTTTAATAATTTGATTTCCGAGGACTTACTCGCTGTTGTTAATGGCGACGATTAAATTGAACTGGTGTACTTTTAGATGAAAATATGCTGATTATTTTTACAGTTTATGAATGTTAAAATATAAAATTCGCGAGTAAACCTTTGTACGAAATACATCATATAAATTATTATTACACTTACAATTTATTCACCAATTTTCTTAGATCGCTGTCCTTTCAAAACATCACTTCAGTAAAGTACGTCAGACAAAATTGACATAAGTCAGTAATTTTTCTAAACTATTTATTTTGAAAGTGGTACAAGGCAGATTGGGAAATGGTGATTTTTCAACAACCATAGGAAATTATTTATAATGAGAAAAATATAAGCATTCTGAGATAAAAATTACAAGCGTATCTTCTCGAAAGTTGGCATCAGTATTTTTAAACATGGTAAACCGATTTCGATCTCGATTTAAAAAGAAGATGATTTAAGCCACCTTTAATAATAAGCGCCTCATATATATTATGTATGCCATCCAAAGACTTACGTTTTATAAGAATAACTAAATGGGAGGAGATTCATGGAATATTCCTATCTAATCAAAATTTTACATATTCACTTAGTATGCCAAAATAAATTTTCCCGATGAGTCTTGCGCGAAAGTTGTCTTCATATTAGAATTGTTTTAGATATGGTACCGTGTGGCATCGTGTGACACGACGGCTGTCAAAAACAAATTAGAAGAGAGAAAAAGGAGGGAGGTGGCTGCCGCAGCCTAGTGGGCTTGCCTATATGATTGAGCACACTGACTTGGTAGTCGCAAGGTTTACTTATCTGGCCACTTATGTGGAGCGCTAAGAGCTATATTGTTCAAACGAAAATATTTTGATTCATATACGCTTTTAATGGAATTACCCTAGTCATCCTTCTTATATATTGTTACAAGCTTAAATTAACGCTTAGCTGAGGCGTTAAGTTAAAGTTAAGCTGTTTTTAGAGCCTTTACAAGGGTAAAATTCCGCATGTTTGATAATTGGTGGCGAAAATAAATGAAGAACACATGATTTATCAAAAAGTTATCTATCATTAAATCATTAAATTTTGATCAGGTGGGTGCACGTTCAAATATTGAATCCTTTTTCCTAACTTTGGACAGGAACTACTATAACGTATGCAAATAACATGTTAAGAGTTTATGGAGTTAATATATGATTGTGTGAAATCAAGAAACTTTTATTTAACAAGATTTTAGAAAAATACCAACAAAGTTTTATACGAAACCATATTTGAAAAAATTTAAAAGCCATTCATTTAGTTGTCAGAACACCGCAGAAAATGGACTTAATCATAGAAATAGCATTTATTTGTAATTTATTCGCAAAAAATAGAGGACAATTTAAATTTTACTGTTTTATTTATTTATTTATTTATTCTACTTATACCTGAAACTCAACTAAAACAAATGACAGTCGACTTCAATTGACTCTTAAAGTAAGTCTCTGCAATTGCATTTTCAATTTTCAATGAATTTATTTAATGGAGGAACGATGTAATTTAAAAATTTTCGGTAAAAATGCATATTTTTCTTCTTTTTATATCCATCACCGAAGAATGGGGGATGTATTCATTTTGTGAACACGTTTGCAACGTCCAGAAGGAAGCGGTTAGAGAGCCCACTAAGTATATATATTCCCCATCAACATCAAGTTCTGAATCGATTTAAGCATGTGCGTCTGTCCAGTTGTCCGCCTGTGTAATGCTTTTACTTTTTTTTTTTGGCTTTTTAGGATAATGGTGATGAGGTATAAAAGATTCGACCACGAGCGAATATAACTTTCTTACTTGTTTTTTTGTGCATATTCAACCAGCGCAATCAATCATGAATGAATTTTGATGCAAATTAACATTTAAATAATTGATGATACATTTAACGGTATAGCGAAGTATTTTATTACAATGACAATTAGATTACACTGTGCAGGAAGTGAAAATAATCACGTGAGCGTAATGCGATGAAAGCTGAAAAACGCATACTGTTGTTGATGGTTTTAATTGCCTACAACAAAACAGTAACTCTAACTACAAAGCACCGCTAGCAACAAAGCATGAAAAACGTAAAATGTGTACACCCTTGAAAGTGAGTTTTAGTAGTAAAAAGACGTGTGATGCCGCTTTAATGTAATAACTTTGGTTCATGCAAAGGAGGCAACTCAGTAAAAGCTACTCTTCACCCCAAAGAACAAGACCGAGAGGATTTCTTCCTATATAGCCAACAAATTTATGATGTTCCTAATTATCTTATTAGTTTTTGTAAGGTCTCATTGTCTGGAAGGAATATTTGAAATATTACGTGTTACGATATCTCTGAATATCTCAGGAAATATCTTACAGTTGGTAAATAAAAAGGCTAATTAAAAATCAGTTGAGATTACAGCTTAGTTTACTAAACTTTCTGTTATCGCACATGATAATATGAAAAATCAAATAACCTCTTCATACTTTTTCGAGCTAAATTACTCTGAATGCTGTCGACATTAAGAAAAGCCCTATCTTTTCAGTTTCTTTGTTTGAGCAAGGCTGTCTGCTGAGCATTGTGGTTTTAAAACTCCTTCGGACGATTAAGATGTGATGCAAGATATGATGTTTGTTTCATCTGACGCGGTAGGCGCTACTCATTTTCAACATAGTTGTACAACATTAAAATATCAAGCGCGATGCGATCTCAAATGCCAAGATCAGCTTTTACCCCCTCTTCCAATTAGGTCCGTGGACAAAACTCTGCTTGTACCAATCAATTTTGCAGGTTTCAAAGCATGGGCTTTAATTTCATATTTGTTAACTGAAACTTAAATATCGAGGCGCAAAGGAGATTAAATAATTCGCTAATTAGGCTTAAAGTGAACGATAAATAATAAGAACGGACTCGAATCAGTTTCGGACGTGATATAATTGCACGAATTCGAAGCAGTGAAACCACTTTTCATAAATGATGTTTAAAGATTTTAAAAGAGCTATTGGATAAAACAAAGGGTAACATTTTTTGATCTTCGTACATTTGTAGAAATACCTACAAAGATATATCAAAGATTTTACGGCAACGTTCATGTTAAATGTTTCTAAAACAAATCTTGGTCATTGTGCTTTTGCTTTACGCATTACGCATTACGCACTTACGCATTATCCGCCAACTATAGTCGGTTATAAATAATGCTTTATCCATTATTTTTTGGCCACTCCTAATTCGCTAACGTACCGTTTCATCTTAGTCCTTATCATTATTATTAATTACTAGGTTCTACTTCTTTCTGACTCTTTTTGTCCAGTCTAGCTTTCGTCTAAACTATTATTTAGTATGCTTTATCCTTTACACTTAACCCATTATCTATATAGCTTTTAACTATAAGCTGTTTCGCTCTAGTCGCTGTGAATTTCTCATCTATTTCCGCCAGTTCCACATGTGTAAAATTGTTGTGTTTTAAATTTTTCCGGTCACAGTTTATTAGTTACCTGTCAACATTCACTTTTAAACTGAATTTGCTTTGAGTAAAAATGATCAAATTGTCTCTTTGTAAGCTTGTCTAAATCTCACAACCCATATACACAATTCTTTGAAATACATATCTTACAGTTAATGTACTATTTCTCTTTTTAAAGTCATTCAAAAGAAATTTGTCAGTTTTACCTTTTTTCTACGGATACAGTACGCTGGAATCAACTAACTAAGCGGTATGTTAGATATTCATTGTGGCGTCAAGTTGCCATTACGTTTATGCACGCCGACAGCAAAAGTCTCGTGTTACAGATTGCTGTGACAACGTTGTATACTATTGAGGTGAAGTTCTTGAAAAAAAACAATACTAAGATTATCTTTTGTTTTTTCTGTCAACTACAAACCCGAATATATTCAGCTGCTTACGTACTTAGGTTATGTGCCATATTTCTGAAAAGAATAACAAACGAAAATTCCTTTATAGCCTCCACAGAACAATGAAAGAGTGATCATTCTCTCAAAAAAAAAAAAAAAAAAAATATATATATATATATATATATATATATATACAAATGTGCATATACATTCTCTATAGCAATTTAATTCTGGATAGATCGAAGCATGTCCGCCTGTATGTGTGTCCACGTTTAATATTCTATCCATTGAAAAAATGGAGATACCAATCAAATCTAGCGAAAATATTGAAAACTCTTTTGTGACATTAGCTTTCTGAAATTTTACTTGTTCGTCTTATACTCCAAGGCCCAGAAGGACAGCGATTACTTTATCTAACTGTTGTACATAAAATTGTAGGTAAATGAATTTAAATTTGGAAATTAAATCAATTTATACAAAACATTTAGAACCCATTTCAGAGAACACAAAATTATATCTTAATGGAATTCATTCTTTCCTCTTGAAATATATAATTTTTTCACCTCTTAACTGAACTTATTTCTTTAGTATTTACTGAGAAAGAGGAAATATTAATGAGCCGTCGTTTGTAAGCGAAACTAAGACTTACCTAATGCAAGGAAAGAAAATCGAGAACAAAAATTTTTAAATACATTCGGTAAATGTCGTAAAGACTAACTAAACAGTTGAAGATACCAATAAACAAACACAGCAACTCAATTAAGATTACAATCATTTGTAATAGTATTTGAAGTGTAATAAAACGTTAATACAACAAAGGCTGACGTAATTTTTACCAATCATATGCTGCACAATTAAATGTGTTGTCTGATGTCGCCCCAAGAACACATAATGAGATAACTTTTAAGGGAAGCAAAAGTATTTTGCGAAATATAACGAAACAGAGAATGACATCACGTTAGATTAAGTTTTCAAAATGCTTATTCGTAGGAGATGTTGGTTTTGCGTGTATGTAAGAATGTCGGTTGACAAGTATGAAAATGTTTTATTCGTAAAGAGCATGAAGAAAAGAATACTTTACGATAACAAATTAAAAAATGAATGTTTCTTCCTAACGCACTGAGATTATATTAAGACAGATAGTAACGAAAGTCGTTAGTTCATTCCCGGGAAGATCTATATTTTAAAGAATAAGGAAGAATTACACGACAAAGTCTTACAGATAAAGCTTCGAGACTTGTAGTTATACTTTCGGAAAATAAGCAAGAAGACACCAGTAACCTTAATCAAGAATATACATGAAAGACGTTCGAATTAACGAATTAAAGCTTCCATCCGGTGTTGACTCTCGGATCACATTGACCCTTTGAAGATCATTTGGATTTTGAACTTAAATTTTTCGATTATTTCTGATTGCATTCCAAAAAAAAGAAAAAACAAAATGGTTTACTTCCCTTTAATATCAGATGTACACCTACCGTCACTAATACCAAATAGTGGTAGGTAGTGTCGAAACGAATTCAATGATCGCAAAATGAAGTATAAATAATAACACTCCTATTTAATCGTTAATTACAGTCGTATAGTAAACCGACTGGGACCATTTTTGCATCAAACAAACAGGTGGTTCTGGCAAATATTTAGGTAGCAGGTTTTCAAAAATATGTTCACGGAATTTCAGCTTCCTATTCGCCACAGAGAGGATTCACAAAATTTACCGGTCAAATTGAAGAGTTTCCGTAAGAATAAGTATATGGAAAACCTCCGTAAATCTGATGCCAATCGAGCAATTAATTTTAAACACAAAGTATTTGTAGATTAAGAGCCAAAATTAGTCCTTTTCGTTTTTCTGATAAATCTTGTCACGCTGAGTCGCAAAAGCTCACAGTCAGATAGAAGTACGTTACCTTGGCCAGTAAGAACACAATTCACCCAAAATTTCAACAGAGATGCGTTCGGAAACTCCGCATACCATTTCATACACCCATAAACCCAGTAAGACAGTTAATAGCTTCTTCTAAGAAGTACACATGAAGTAAACCAAAGTTCATGCAAAATTGTAACATCTGCATAACGTCTATTATAAATATTTTCCTGGTTGCAAAAATTACGATGGCGCCTTCAAATTGGGAGGATTTTTCACGCAGGTTTATGTTGAAAATGGGCTAAATCGGTCAAATGACACGTCTATAAGCCGATAAAACTTCCCCTTTTTGCATTTTTTGATCGATAGCTATAAACTACAGTTAAAACATGATAGAAATTTCCACACATATTTTACAAAAATGGAATCAATCAGCCACGCCTGTTCAACATTATAGAGCGTGGAAATATAGATTTTTCACTATTTTTCTAGTTTATTTTAAGATAAAAATGGCAGACATAAACTATCCGCTCACAGCCAAATTAAATTTACTTCTTTTGGTTTTGAAACTTTTTCTTATGTTCATAGAAGTCGAACAAAAGAAAAAAATAAGTAAAGGATTTTCATATTGCTTTATTAATGTTAAAGATATTATACGAATCTTGATTAAAAGTTAATTCAAATTCTCAAGTAATTAAATATAAAGAAATGATAATAAATAAAAAAATAAGCAAAAGACTTGACGGCTTTGTTCCTTTACAACTTGACTCTACTTAACGACTGCGCGACTTAACGACTTATCTTACAACTTGAATCTCCGAGTGCCAGCTAGCGACTGATGCTTTTTCCTCTCTGTTTCTCCCACACGTTACTTTGCTTATTCTATCAGCTGTCCGCCGCTGAATGCTGTGCTAGGCTTATACTTTTTACATGTATATGGCCTGTGCATAATTTTTAACGGTTGTAGATGGATGACTTGTTTGAATAAAACCAAACTTCCCGTTCAAGTCACTGCATATTTGATAAAATGAATCTACGTAGAAATTGCTTAACTTTGTGGACAAGCAAATTTCCCAAAATGTTGAGATAGCAAAAGCAGCAAGTGAAGATTTTCTTTTCCTAGCCGATTCTTTAGCAAAGAACAAAAATTGTTATCTGGTATATAATGATCAATAAAATAATTACAACGAAATGTGGTATCCGTAAATGTTTTCGAAAGGTTTTTAAGCAAAGGATGAATCGATCAAGTGTGTTGCTGCGACCAATGAAGTCAAGTGTAGCGAATTAATAAATGTCCAAATTCAGTAGACAAGTAGTAGCCTATTAAATAGTTCTCTCTATTTTGTAAATCAAGGCGTACGCTTCTCGGAATGGTGTAGCATGAAGGCGAGGTTTGAGGAGGTTTTAGTCATGCCGTTTAAACGAAAGAAAATTTTACGTAACAATGTTAAACTTGTGATAACTTTCCAAGAGGACTTCTGGTACAGGTTAGAGTAATTGTGTTTTAGTACCACAGTCGATGCATGTGCGTGTAGACGAAAATCAAGAGTTTTTGTACCAAAAGAAGGTATGTTGCTACTATCCCAATTTTTTTTTTTTTGTTTTAATATAACGACTCTCACAAAATAGGCCGTTATATGAGCATAACTATATATATAAGTATATAAAAAGTTCCCATCCATTTTCAATAGCGTTCTTCTTTGGACAAAATTAGATCCGCGTGTCAAATTTCGTCAAAATATAAATACTTAAAATCGCGTCAATTTTCGAGATAGGATTGGCGTAATTTTTAGGTTTGTATATCTTTTATGGATCGTTGATAAGGATTTAAGTCGAAGGTGAAAAGAATCCCGTCGATTTCTTAAATATTTACACCAAACTCTAGACTAGTATATGTTGCTGATTATAAAGCCTAAGCATGTCTTTACCGTAATAAAAAACAAGCTAATCCACGACGATATATGATCTCGATCGTGATTCAAGAAATATAAAGCAAGGCAGGCTTAGTGGCCAAGCACTTTTTCTTCTCGTTAAGCATCTTCGAATTAGTCGTGGAGAAGTGAGTTGGATAATAAACCATTAGAACATCTGACCTTCATGACCGTAAAACTTCCAGCGCTTACTTTTTTTGGGCAGAACGAGACTGAAAGGGAAGTCTCCAAGACCATGTTTTACGTTGTGTCGGGTAACTTACTGCACTAAACCGCGTTAAACTTCGCAGGGAGAAGGCAAAGCTTAAGGAATGCTGACAGACAATAAAAAACGGGATCTTTCAAAAAACCCAATATGAATACATGTGGTAGTCATGCACAAAAATAATTTAGCATTGTATGTTTTGCAGCTGAGTACAGTATCTCGATCCTTATACATGTTTCCAATAACATCTTCTTTTATGTGACTATATCCCGTATATCCCACAGTGCATATATTCCTTTACTAGTATAAAATTGTGCTTCTGTTCGCCTACTTAATGTCGTTTGTTGTTAGAACTTTCTTGAAAAAGAAAACCTAAAAGTCGAGACAACATTTTCAATTATTGTTTGCCGATATGAATTGAAAACGGACGTAGTTCGCAATTAATAAATTAAAAAGGACAATTTTCAATGTTAAGATAAAAATGCCCATATGAGGCTATTGTCAAGCCCCTAATTAACAAAAGGTTTGATAATTTTTATATATTGGCTTAGGTACGTCGATAGTAGAAATTATTATAAGGAAAGATGATCCTTTATGCTATGCTTTTGCTTTATGCTTTATGCTAATAAAATAATAAACGTCTGGCGGGGAATGAAAGGATTCAATAATGGTAACTTGACGGTATATATACAACAACGAGAAGAAAAGAATGTAAATCTAAATTCTTTTCTTCATTCTCCTTATATAAAAAAAAACTATTTATGACCTCGCAAACTTTTGCATGGAATACGAGGCTTGACAATAAGCTAATTAGCTATTAACTATATAAAAATACCGAAATAATACAACTTATATACGTTGCTATATAGCTTGGTTATTTACGTATGGAATATAGATAAATGGAGCTCAGAGATGAATTATAATACTTTACCAATTTCTATACCAAAAAAAAAAATATATATATATATATTTATATATATTTCTTTCCATTCTTTCCAAATAGAAAAATAACCGTAGTTTCGAAGTACTTAGGATTTTTCTTTTTGCCCGTATTCATAAAAAAATGAAATATCAAAGTAGTTATTTATTAATAACTTGAAGACTGACATAGGGAGTGTTCAAGTTCTTAGTACACAGTGACAAAGCAGTTAGAGAGTACAAAAAATAGTCGTAGTAGTCGGGCATCTAAAAAAAATCATTTATATAAAAATAATTTTTGAAGCGAGGAAAATCAAACACATATTTTTTTCTATTTTATCAAAAAAAATTTTGTGGGTTTTAAGAAGCGCGTTTTTCAAAATGAAATTTGAATACAAAGAGAAACATTCTTTTGACAAGCGACGCGCTGAAGGTGACAAAATGCGGCGCAAATATCCGGATCGTGTGCCAGTAATTATAGAAAAGTTGCCTACAGCCCGTATTATGGACCTGGATAAAAAGAAATATTTGGTACCAAATGATTTAACGATCGGTCAGTTTTATTTCTTGATACGCAAACGTATACAATTGCGTCCGGAAGACGCTCTCTTCTTTTTTATTAATAACGTAATTCCGCCAAAAGCCGCCACCATGGGCTCTCTGTATCAGGAATATCGTGAAGATGACTATTTCTTGTATATAGCTTATTCGGATGAAAACGTTTTTGAAAAAAATGATGGGGAAAACGCCAATGTCCAATCTACAAGAAATCCAAGGAAGAATCAACGTTAAATGTGTTCTTTTCATTGTTTACGAATAGCTTCTAGTGCGTAAAACAAAACAAAATAAATATCTTAATATGCGAATATGAACTAAAGAGAAAGAAAGAGTTGGCGAAAGTTTTTGCGTTCAATTTTTCGTATACCAAAGAATGGAGATTTCATTTGTGCACATTTAGGAACCCAATTCGGGTAGATAAGCGCAGGACGCCTTTTCATGAATTGCGGGCCAAATTGTATGTATTTTAGGATTCGAGTTCTAGGTCGGAGGAATTACGTTATGAAGAGCGAAGAGTTCAGACTTATTTTATATCTACAAGAGGAGCCTCAACTATATAGTTTTCAAATTTCGGTTTATTTTTAATTTTTTTTTTTTTGTTTATAGCTCTTTATTTACTAAAAGTGCTTCCTTTGATTGAAAAATTCCCGACCTTGTCAACCAGACAGAGTTGCCTTCATCGTTATTTCTCGGCTTTATAGCTTATCCTTGAAAATTCAGATTGCTTCATTGAGTTTAGTCAGATATCGTGTTTGCAGCAGTAGCAACCGTACTCATCGTCGTCGTCTGTAGTAATAGTCAAGATAAAGGCCGCTCGTCGCACTAACCGTGCTATGTAAATCATTACATCGAACGTGTGAAATTTATAAAAGATTTAAAATAAATACTTAAAAATATTATATAAGAAAACAAAGACAGAAATGCTTTGAGCTAATAGCAGTTAAGATGAACAAATACTTTTAATACCAATAAAAGAATTACAGATTAACGTATGGTTTATAAAAACACTCTCGAGGAAGTTGAAAGAGATCGCATTAGATTCATCGTACACCCTATATTTATCGTACAGATATCACTGTGTACATGTATATAGGTCTGTAAGATTAAAAATTCAAAATCTTTAAGGAGTGCTATGATATTATATGGGTTAGGTTTTTATAGACAAAATAGCGTTCAATATTCAATATTCAATATTACTTGTTCTACATCGTAACACTTTATTTTAGGATTTGCTTGAAGCAAGCAATGGAAAGAAATAAAATGCGCTCACAATGTCATGCGTTCCCATCAGCAGTTGAAACCTGTGGGTAAGGTCCAAGGTTATGCTCTTCACCGACACTGGATAGATTTTTAAAATTTTCGCGGCCTAAAGACATACGACCCGGTAGGAGCCGTAGAGAGAACTACTTTGTGGGAGGTACTGCATCGGCATTTTATTTCGAACATGTACTTCATTCGTTAATTATGTATAAAGTAACTTCCTAGCTTAGCAAACTATGGCTTTTTCAGGCTTATATTTGACTTGGTGCAAACCTCATACCAAATTTTAATTACTTAAGATAAAGGCATGCTTTGTTTTTAATATTTTTGGAAGGAATTCGGACATTTCAACTATATTTTGACATATATCTTTCCGGGGTTTCGTCTAACTAAACGTAAGGCTTAACAAAGCTCTGTTAAAGTGTGTTAAAGTGGCTTGTGACTTTGCTAGTTACATTTAAATATAAATTCACATCCTCGTCCTTAAACTATTTTTAATTATAATTTTAAAAATCATGTAAATGCTCTGGAACCGTTAAAAGAATAATTGCCAAAAAAACTTGATTTTGCGTCAGATGACTATTCGGTTAACGGAATCATCTCGTACCTTATTCGTAAACATACATAAGAACGTAGGGGCGTCACTAACACCTGTATTTTGTACTTCACTCTCTAGATTAACAACTTTTTATATCCATTACAGAAGTATGAGGGTTACATTCTTTCTGCCGAAACGTTTGTAACGCCTAGAAGGAAGCATCAGAAACCACAAACTGTAGATATATACTTGATCAGCATCAAATTCTGAATCGATTTAAGCATATCCGTCTGTCCTCCTTCTCCGTCTGTGTAAAGTATTTTGTAAACATTTTCCTGGCCGCTAAAATAAATCTACCCACTTCAAATTTGACAAAAACCTTGGAAGTTCTTGCACGCAGGTTGGTGTTGAAAATGGGCCAAATCGGACGAAGGACACAAATTTAGTATTACGTAAATTGAGAACATCTGCGTTTTGTAGAAGGAATAAAAATTGCTCACTACTCAAAAACTACAGCAGATAAATTTACAAAAATTTGAATATATATTCTAGGTATGATGCTACAGCATCTGTAAAAAATGGGAGGAATTGACTACGCCTGCTCAATATTACAAAGCATCAAAATTTAATTTTTGTTTTCAATACCTGTATACCCCACACGGTCTATGCAAATTCTTTGCCAGTCTCAAATCTAAATGAATCGGAATATTTTCCTTTGTCCATCTGTCCGACTACCATACTGTGTGGTATCTCTGGTACAAATTTTTCCGTGCGCGAAAAAGAAGGTATCGCCCACGAATTTGCGAAAAACCTTTTAAAATAGCGCAAGGAAATCAAAAAACATGCCTGTAACGCTCACAAGTCTGTACAATCGAAACTGAAAGTACCTCTGTTTTCCGTGTCTTTTGCTCATTGCTGATAAATTACCACAGATACACAATATAAATATCCGCAAAATGATGCTATAAGAATATCAAACATCAGCCGCGCCCGCCCAATGTTATAGAATATGCAAATTTACATATTTGTTTTCTTTCAATCTTTTATAGAATAACGGTGATGGGTATAAAAGATTCGGTCACTACCGAACATAATTGTCTTTCTTTTGTTATGCTTTCTTTATTTTGACTGTGTACAGAGATATTTTCCAATATACAGGATAAATCTTAAAGCACTTATACGCCTCGCTTGTTATGTGACAATGAGTTCATATTAATTGCTTAGGCTTCTACTTCTCTAGTCACACCGTAACGGAGCAATTAAGCAAATTTTTAATCATTTCCCAACAAAGATAAATGATGTTCCCTAATATACACTGAGGAGTCTAGGCAATGGATGAAATTTGATATAAAGAAAAAAATTGGATATTCTGCTGGTGAATATCATTGGTATGGTCGTTTTATTAAGACGACTTGTCAATTTTTTCGTATTCTGCGGAACGCAATTATCGCGATTATAGTAAATGCCTAAATGTGGGAACATTATTCAAACTGCAAACTGTGACTGCCATGGTGATTATATCCCCTCAGGAATGTTTTGATTTTATAAATTGGTAGCAGAAAAATAGTTATTAACGAACGCGAGTTTTATTCTTTCATAGTGAAAATGTGTAAACAACGTTTTCTCATTTCCAATTTTGAACGGAACAATACGAACATGACGTATAAGTAAAATTGAATTAAAAATTCATACGAAAATGTTCAGTTTTTAAGTGCATTTCACTTGAGAGAATTGCGACGAATTATCATAACACTCATTAAGTTGTTTATCTCTTTGTTTGTGTCACGAAACTGCATGAACGTTTAGCACCCACGGCTGATTAGTGCTAAAGCAGTGATGAGTTCTCCATCCAATGTCGATGCTAACTTACTTATATTCATGACAATGAAGATTAAAAATTAAAACCGTTTACACAACGATATTCAACTGAAAATTTGTACAGTCAAAGAAGCTATCGACACTCGCTTAACGAATTACGTTTTCGGACGTCTACCCCGCACTCCGTCATGTCATCCATCAAAGCAACATTTATCTCATTTATGTCCCTCTTGAAGGCTGCTGTTCAAGATCGCTTTTCTGAAAAGCAAACGATCGCATTCTTTAGTCACCAGTTCTGTTGAAGTTAATCCATTTTTTTGAATGTACCAATGCGTGACATAAATTGAAAATTGTGCACTTCGCAGTGCTCGCCCCACCCTCTTTTTAAAAAAAATTTCCTTTTTTTTCTCTTTAGTGGAACTAGTGGGAGTTATGAACAGATATGACTCATACTATCAGCGGACCAAAAATAGGCGCTGAAGGTAGATAAACAATAATGCACCCCCTAGTCTGCGAGCACCAGCCTATCTCTTCCCTCACTTATTTCCGAAAGTCATCATGTTACACGAATAGCAGACAAAAAATTTAAAAAAAAGAAGAAAACAGAACCGTAATGTTTTTATGGTATGCTCGTTCTACAATAGGTTATATACTTTATCCTAAAATACATTGTATTTTATATCTTTTCTGAAAATATTTTCTGGGTCTTTTTTTCAGCACGTCTTATCACTAACGTATCAAAAATTTTTTATCAGATAAACTCAAGTAAGCAAAGTTAAATTACTACTTAAAGGCGTGATGCAAGACTTTCAAACCTATTTGTTATACGGATTAAATTTGCTACAAGTTTACCCTTTTTTGTGTTAATGAAAGAAAAATATTAAAGCGATTCCGTTGTTGATGATATCAGAATGAATGAAAATCTTAATTGATGCCAACCATTACCATTGAATGTGAAATTGTGAAAACATTTTGAATAAAAAGGGCACTTTTCAAAACTTTTAACGCGCACATATGTCATAATTTTTACTATTCCTAGGGTAACCATTTTTAGTTGCGTTGCAGTCACCAGCGTTGTTATCACCATCATTCGACACCGTTTCATATAAGCTTAAAGAAGAGTGTGTTTGAGCAATTTTGCAAACATTAACTTTTATATTTCTTAATAAATAATTCCATTTTCTGCAGTTTGTTTTTGTTAGACAAGCTGGAATTGGTGAAGTAAATAAGTAAAGGCAAAAGTAACATAAAATAATTTTATAGAAATTCCGTTAGAGAGAAGACTGTCATATTTTGAGCAGATTTGTCTATTCGTGTGCACTGCCCTAAGTTGAAATAATTCCGAAAATTCAGGTTGAAAGTAAAGTATGTGCAAAAGTTAATAGTTAACGGAGAGCACTGTTGCTGTTCTTGAAATTATTTGATCTTTCGCTCTTATTCTCTCAATTAGAACAACGACTAAATCCTACGAAAAGACTAGGCGATATTTCGCACAATAAATTCTACTTTCATCGTAAAGATCACGCGTGGCCTCTCTCTTTCTTGACAGATTTGTCTTTATTTTACATCCCCATATACAAAGGCCGGGTAATTTGGTTAACCTAAAATGTTTTTCAAGAATACCCTATGTTTGTTACACTCTAAACTAATTGTGTTAAGAGTGCGTTAAGCTGGCATGAATATATGCCTTATCCAGAAGCAGTTAAGATGAGAGCGTTTGTTTATTATGCTAATGCATTATGTCAGATTACATTTACGACCACTTCCATTGTAACGCCCTATTTCGAAAAAGTCATTGTGCGAATGCTTTGCTTGATGAAATCAGTGAGAAATCGGCCCCTCTTTTTTACACGTCCTTAAGAAAAATAAATTTTTATTAGAGAATAAGATGGAGTATTTAATATTTTGTGATAACAATCGATCCAGAATAGTGGTTGAGATGAAGCTTATTTTAGTGAGTTTGGAAAGGCTTTCCCATGCATTTGTGTAAGAAGAAAATTAGTTCAGTCTAGTAGGAAGTTTACACGATCTTCTGAAATTTAAATTTATACCTCTTGCGCCTATGTGCGGAAAATTTGTGAATATCAAGAAAATACATGACGAAAATTAAGTGTTTGTAATAGTATTCCGTGTTCGAAATTATGCTGCTTTATATTACGTGCAATAATGTGCTACGTACATATTTATGTTAATATATTTATGTTAACATATATATATATACATTTACATTAAACATGTATACGTCTTTTTAAAAACCGTAGAGCACAGTCTATGTTTTGCAAGTATATGCACTTAAGGGTGCAAACATAGCTCAATGCCTAATACTTATATGTATGCTTATCTACTTTATACATCATCAAATATCTATTCAGAGTGAAGTACATGTTATACATTGCATGTTAAATTTGTTATTGTATTCATGCAAGAAAACGTGCATATATCTATGTTTGTACGTGTATATGTGGGTGGTATTATGTGCGGACAAAAGCTTAATAAACTATTGAAGTGCATTAAAAGAAGTGTATACACTTTGAAGTAGAATATGGCATTGACAAGTAATCTCCTTTTTATTATAATTATAATTAATAGTACAATGAACCAGTTATAGGGTAGTTGTCTTGAAGGCATACATTTCATTATAAATTCACGTTTCATATCATTGTAGGTAGAGTGACAAATATTTGAAAACATTATTAAACGTTAGTTTCCAAATTTGATTTAGTTCAATAGAGTGCACTGACAGTAGTTTTGACATTTCATTTCTTACACTGGCATTGTGGAAGACTGTATGTAGTCAACATAAGAATCCGTCGATCCGTCCTTTTTAAATTCGCACTATCTAAAAAACTATTGTTATTATTATTGTAATTTCAGACTAATGAAATGAATTCTTAAACTAAAAAGGAAAAGACATTGAGCACTAGCAACACAGGCTATCGGCTCTATTTTCGAGAGGAATTTTAGATACTAATGCTAATAGTTTTAATAAAGTAATAAATTGTATTGATATTGCGTTCTTTAGCTGATTTTAGGATGTCCATAGGATAAGTTGCTCTAATTGTAATACATATAGCAGAGGAAAACTTAAGGAAGTCATAAACAGTATGCTTTATAGTGAGAATTTTTCCGCTATTGCAGATTGGGGAAGAAGACTTCTCTAAGATCCATTGGTGAGTTGCAATTGTATGGCCAAGTCTAATTCTCGAAAATGTTTTGATTTTGCTTTTCTCAATATTTGTTGGTTACAAAGGTGGAATTAATTGAGGGTTAATAGAAGAGTAGTGCTGATGATAGTATTGTAGATTTCCCTCCACAATTTTCTCCTTAACTTTTTTGTCAATGTATCTTTGAAGGTCTAATTTTTGGATGACATGCAGAAGCAGCTGGCTTCGCCACTCGATGAGCTTGCTTATTTCCAAACAAACCGATAGGACTTGGTACCCAAAGCATTTTAATTTCATCGCCGCATGTTGTAATGATATTCCTTAATTTGTTGATAGTGCTCTACCTCGATGTCGAAGGCTTCCGAATAGCTTTTAATACAGGCAAACTATCAGTAACAATGACAGTTTTGGGTTTGTGTTTATGAGAAAGGTTCGTAGCGTGAAGGATAACTGTGGATTGGGTTGTGAAAAGTGAAGCACTTACGTGAAATATTTGATTAAGAAGAACCTGTCGCGAAGATTCCCCCACGGCACAAACAGATGGCAGACCGACGAGCTTAGAATCATCTGTATGCAAAAGATTCCAACCATTAGTCTCCAGTATTTGGGTTTTTCAGCGATTAAATTCCTGAAGACGTAATTTGGAATGTCTTCATTCTTGCATAGACAGCGAAATGTCAAAAAGGTAGTCTTTCAAAACTCATGGAGCTTTAGGTCTAAAATGGCGGAAAAAGGAAACTAAAATGGATATATTAAACTCAGCATTGACAAAGTTATTATACGGTAACGGCCTAGATTTAAACGAAAACTGAATTCGCCAGCATAGAGGCATTCTTTATACAAATTCCCTAATGTTGTTTCTATTAACGTACCGTCCATAAAAAGTTTCGATTAACAATTGCTTTGAGTCTGATTAAAATATCGTTTAGGTTTACCCATACTTTTGCTTCTTCTTAATTACTTATATACGCAATACTGTGAAACAAAGGCAAAGGGAACATAACTCTATTGTTTCTACACAATATATAGTTCAACCTAACTATTACTCTCCGGTGGTGTTTAACAAGAAATTGCAATTTCATTCTTCAATTTACTTAAAAATTATCTTGAAATCTTAATGTTAAGGCAATGTTGACTGATGGAAATGTTTTTGCTTTTACAGTGCAAAGCAAGTTAAAACATTATAGCTCGCAATACTTCGTCTAATAAAACTCTTCACCTTTATTCATTGTAAAGTATGAAAAGTCGTATAAACGTTAGCTATCGTAGCTAAATAAACATTTACTTTTGATAGGACACCTTACCATTTCTCACATATTTTCGTCAAGATATGTCAAAAACTCCACTTTGCTTTCTCTTTCCCAAGAAATATGTAGTCCACACTGACTGCTCTAGATTGATGGGTCCAATCATTGCTTTGAATTAGTTTCCATAACCGAACACTAAAAATTAGAATTTTTAATCATTGAAAAGTCCATTTTTATAAGAAAATTCCAAAAAATTATCGCATCTCATCCAAATTTTCCACATTCATTTGTGTATACTATTCCAAAGTATTATTAAATATCTTAATTTTTCTTCATATAAGGATCTATATGTGAAAGTGGTCTTAAAAATACTGCGATCTAATTCATTTTTAAAACCCATGTACCAAATTCCATAAATATATATCGAAAATTTTGATCTACACAGGGAACACAATGTTATATGTACGAACATCAGATGGACAGGCGGACGAGGTGCTTATATTGATAAAGAAAACGGTTTTTTTGGTGTAATAAAAGTTGGGGTTACCTTAAATCTTTCTGGATGTTGCGTAATATTACCAAAAGTAATGTGTACAAAAATGCGTTCCATCAATGAGGTACTCATCGTTTTTCCCCACAAGGTCCTGCTAGATTTGTGGCCACCTCATCTTTCTCCATCCAATATGTGCAGGGCCTGGTACGATTCAGGCCACTTTTACTCACGGAGCTTTAATTATTTAAAAAATGTTAATACAGGCAGTAAGCAGATCAAGTCGGGATTGTAAGTGGGATATGAATTCCCTTCCCAAAACTACATGCATTCATGGTGTAGGCGTATGTGTTTTTCTTTAAATACTCCATTCAGTGCAATCAATAGTTAACATAAAACATCAGATTCAAACATCTGGCTCCAGTAAAAAATAATTCTACAAACAAAGCAAATTTGTTGTCATCTTGCAAGCACTGTACAAAATTTAATTCGAGTCAGCATTCGAAATTGGCTTCGTGCGCTTACAAGCGTGTTTGAGTGATGTTAAGTAAAATAGAGCGAGTAAAATGCTTTGAGTTGATTGCTCTTGCGACGCATATCGGTGCAATTAAATTGGTACGTTGGTACGTAAAGTCGTATTGGTCATCTTCACGAGTCCAAAGCATTTTGTGCATTTTAACTGATGATAATGATAACCAACCACTTTTTAATCCTTGGAATAATAATTTTCAATTATTTCTATAATCTTATCGATTTGCTTCTTACCGGTATCTGTCACTCTACTAAATAGTTAATCATCCATAAATACAGGAAGGATTTGAATTCTTACTCATTTGTGTGTTAAACTGTGAAGAGTTTTGTTAAAAAATCGAAGAAAACTGGATGACGGCATTGTGACAGCCAATGGCCATCTATTCGTGGTCATCGTGGTCAAAACATCCTCATGCTTAACTTAACATCAATTAACATCAATTAACCTAACATTAACAAAATTTTCACTTTACCAAGTGAGGAACTTGAACACAAAAATTAAGCGCAATTTGCCTGTGAATTTCAAAATTAAACTGTGATTGATATCAAAGAACAAAAGAGAAAAAGCCTAAACGGAAACGAAACATCCTTAAAATTAGATCGTTTGAATTATTTGAATTATTTTCTGGCCGAGTTTAAAATTTATATACAAAAAGATTTACGAAAGAATCAGTCAATTTGAAATTAGTGAACATATATCGCTCACATGCCACGTGTGGTGCATACAAACATTAACTGTCCAGCTATCCAGCAACTTAAATTATGCGTAAACTCCCCAATACGGCAGGTAGAGGCAAAAGCTGTATGCCAGCCAACAGTGTGATGCATGATGATGTTTACATACACGCACACATGCACACATGTGCACATATATATTCATTACTACGCCGTACGTGTTTATTTGTTATTTCAAATTTCAATATTAAAATATTTTGTTGTTTAGCAAAAATTGCAAATTTGTTGGTCGTCCAAATCGTGGTTTACACAGCAATATATGCCTATTAAGATGGCTTAGACGAAGAGGGTGATGGACAGAGAGGGCAGAGGTGAGGATGTTGTTGTTAAACTCGGTGTTAATCTATTTATTGTTAGAAGTAATGAGCTCTTTAAATTTTAAAATTCGACGTATTTTTGTCAACCATACATACAGGTAACACACATATATATATATACATATATATATATATATATATACGTATATTCAACTTTCGACAAATTGTTAAACATTTGAAAATTTAATAAACTTATAGTGATTTTCAGCAATTTTCGATAATTGATTTTCTGCTCGATAATGACTTTCTGCTCGAACGCTTCATTCTGTGAACTTACAATTGAAAAAAAGAAGTAATGAAAATAATTATAATTAAAAGGTTACATATTCTCGTTATTCGCAATTTATAATAACTCACTTTGCTCAGCCTTTACACCTTTGTTTCGTATTTTTAACAAAGAATTATTCAATAGTTGGGCTGGGATTTCGCGTCAATTTCGCGTCAGTTGAATTTCAATAAAATGTTTTCTTTTTGCATTTACTAAAGTTTTAACGATATTATGCGCACTTTCGATAAAGTCGTACGAAGTGCTAGCAAAAGACGTATATCTCCAACTTATTCAGGACTAAGAGGAGAGGTAGCCTTACTGTAACCAGCAAACGCTATGTGCTAGATTTGACGAGTATTTGTAAAGAAATGAAATACGCGCCCTTGAGCCCCATAACGTATACATATTTTTCATGAACCTAAGTAAGTAGCGATATCGCATTAGGCTTGCTTGTCTTTCTAGGTTTCAGTCCGGTTGTCTGCGTGTGTGTATCATCTGTCTAATGAAACCACAATGACAACCTTAAAGAAATTTGGTTTGAATTTCTCTTATAACTTGCGTCAAGGTAGTCCCTCACGAACCCGAACATCATTGCGAAAATCTTGACCAGATTTCTAAATTATAACTTCATCGGTGTACAGCTTTAGGCGACGCCTTCAATTTTTATAGAAAAATCAATTTGGAAGATTTCCAAAACTACGAGAAGCAGCTATACCGTTTTTAATTGCACGATTACACGTGTCCCGAAGCATATGGCGCGATGCGGTTGAATCAAATGTAAAAGTGGTTTTGGTAAGTATAAAAACTATAGGCAAACTTTTGTGCAAGAAGATATTTACGCACAGAAAAACATTTCACAATTAAACTTAAGTTTAAATAGTGTGCTTATATAATATAATAACAAAATTACAAATTTTTATATATACATGTCTTAATTTTATACATATTATATTATACACTTCATAGACCGCTCTTCATCACGAATATGTCATCGCTTATAAGGTAAATTTAGACCAATATGTTATAACATCAAGTAATGCTAATTTCCGTTAATTTTACAAATTGCGCATATCTGCTTTTCCAAGGAATTTTTATAAGAGTATCTAGCATCAGCCTACTTCAGTCCCATAATATTATTACCTAATACATCTCCAAAAAATGATATTGTATATCGATGTGTTTGCCAGCCCCATGATGTGTTGAGCTTTTTGCTAATTTTTGATCACTTAGGCTATCGCTATGATTAATGATAGGTTCGCTGTGTTAATAATAAACCGCTTTCATTTATCAAATTTTGCAAGTATGTGGCTTCTTTTGATACTTCTGCCATTGCAATATACTGTGCTTCCGTACGACTCTATGCCACACACACCACCATCAGTAAAATATGCAAAAACGAAACGTGATTTTTATCGAAGATGCCATTTTCCCAGTCCCCAACTACAAAGAATTCTATTGACTTACCAGGTTTCTTGTAGCGTAATTTCAAATTCATTGCACTGTTCGACTACCTCATGACGTACTTTAAGGTATCGTTAGAAAAATATCATATTTTTAGTCGACAATTAGTCGATTTTTTAAGAAATCAATTTCATAAAAATGATAAAACGAAATACAAATTCATAACGTTTTACCTACCACATGCTTGCGAAGGTTGCTGGAAAAATAAACTACGGTTAGCAAACTTAAAGCGGAGAAAGGCAATAACACACAAATGCCACGATGAAGTTAGGCACTGGTAACTTGTTTCTAAAAGTGTACATAGGCACAATATTTGGAGAAGGCAAAGTCAGACAAGTCAAGAGAATTGAATCGTAACACTTAAGCGCAGAAAGCGAAATATAAATTTGTGCAAGTAACTTGTAAATGCCTCTCCTACGAATTGTAAATAAAACGTACGTGAACTTACAAGTCACAATTCAGTGGTACGAACTTAATTTTAAAAGGAGTTGAATAAAATCTTAGAATCACAAAACGCATTTTATGTTACAGTGATATAGTGCTCGTTACACGGGCCGTGGTTGTACTGCTCCTACTCTTCTTCTACATGCTGTTTGCTTTATTCCGTTGCTTTCATCCTTTCAAATTAAACATCTTTGCAAGACATTGGAATCTGTACATTAAGTGGTGTTGGTGCTGTTCTGTATTGCGCCGTATCGTACATGTGTAGTAATTCCTGCATATATTTTCTTTGCCCAATGCTTGCCGCTCCGAATTCACATTACCGCGTCATTTCTATTCCAAGAAAATGTTCATTTGCTCCTTTATCGAAATAGTCGAAATGTTTTGAGATATCACACAACACTTTGTGTATAAGCTGGGTATTATATATATATATTCGTTATTATTCGACCTTTTGTATAAACACGGTTCACATATACCAGACATAAACTAAATAAATTCATATTATTTTCAACTACTAAAAGTAAAAGCAATATATTTGGGCCTTACCACCGACTAAGAAGTTTCTTTGTAATCAAAATCATACTTTTGAGTGTAGCTTTTAGGTACAAGCCAATCCTTATTGATCTGCATTCTACTCTGTGAAGATGCAATTTCATTCAATAGTATTTCTCCGTTCGTGGTGTTAACTAAGCTCCAGCTACCTTGCTTTTATAAGTAATTCGTAATCTTTTTTCATAGCTTGCAGCCAGTTGAGGTGCACACTCAATTGGTTCATTTTCTACAAAGCTCTACGAGAAAAAGTACGTTATCACGGTGGACTGCACACGACGTTGGCTTTGCGTAATAAATCGAGCGCTATGCCAAGAAAATTGTCAAAGGTAAAGAGCATTACTTTTCCTGATTAATTGAAACTGACGTGCTACTACAGTGAGACAAACAGAGTGCCAAGTAAAGGTCAGTGCAATTATTAATATCGACGAAAGATCCGAATATGCTTGGCAACTTCATGAACAGCGATTGACTGTGGTATGTGGTAAGCTGTTCTAATCCAGCAAAACAATCGTTAAAAAACGGTTTCAACAAAAAGTAATACAACTGCGGCGACTATTAAAGAAAAAAAGCCCTGCTATAAGCGAAAGGGGAAGAATATCGCTTTTCCGGGTCGACTTCGATTTTCAATTGCCAATTAGCAGAGGTCTGGAGCAGAGAGATTAATATTCACTTCACAAAATTATGACTTGCTAAGTAACGTTTCCATTCGTATTACGGTATCATCAGATTAAACGCTTTTGCGGATAGCTTGAAAAGATCAGTTGTGTATGGCATTCATACTCTGTCAGAAGGAAGGGAAAAATTGTGTAAGTAACAATTGACAATACTTTCTTAAGACTCGTTTGAAAAGGCGCATTTTTCATAAAAAAGCGGATCGGAACTAATTTTTATTGTCAGCCTTCTCTTAAGCGGAACTGCATATGACGGCTTTAAAATGCATGAATGCACATTTGAAGTCTTAAAGTATTTTCGGTTTTAAATTTTTCGAAACCTTCCAAAGGCTTTTTGCAGTAATTCTCGAAAAGTGAAGTTTTCTGCTTTTCTGAAAGAGATGAAAGCACTTTAGTTTCCAAAAGGTGTTCAAGGATATAAATTAGGGATAGCCAGGCTATCACAAACTGAAAAAGTTTGGAAAACGTTTCCCACACATTAACGGCAATTATTCGAAAACCGAAATTATAGTGAAGTTTAAGATCTATTCAGCTCTCTTTGTAAAGTTTATGTTAAAATGTTAAAATCTTTTCTCATACTTTCCGTATAATTTTAATTATCAATTAATTATCGAAAAAAATTTAAAAAAGCTCTTTATTATTTCATGTAATGCAATTCTCAATTGTTTGTTTGCTGCTACGAACAGTTTTTTAACAACTACTTGCCATGCCACACTTACACGGAAGTATTAACAAAAATTCACTTAATCTCTCTGCTCCGTAGCTTCAAGTGCGCAGTGTGTACGAAGCAGTCAGTATGTGGCCGAACTTAAAATACAAGAAATTGTGAAGAAATTTTATGCCCGCATTTTCCGTCACTTCTTAAAAAGCTTACATATGTAGCACACATTATTGTTTGTATTCACTTAAAATTATCGTTGCATGAAACCGTTCATGTTGCATATGTTTATGTGTGGTGTTGTTTACCTGCAGTTTGCTGCCAATTTAACATGATTACAAAATAATTGCGAACGTCTTGCAAAGTAGTGATCCGCGCACGTTTGCTCGTAAATTGTGAACATGAACTTTGACTGAGAGAGTAATCACCTGGCCCGATTCTCAAGCTCTGCGAAAACTGCAAAGTGTAAAGCGAAACCTTAATGAGTAGTTTTGCAAGAAAATAATTATTTACAAAACAAAGAGGCAGACAGAGAAACTTAGAACAGTCTATCTATGCGAACTTTAAAAGAACATTTTTTTTAAGCTCATGATAAAGTAGAGGAATAGTTTTCAATTACATGCTTATCCGCACCATTAGCATTTATGATGGTATAGAGGATAACATTTCTTTACAGTTTTTTCACAGTTTGTTTTCGAATAAGACAAAAATCACATTTAGATACACAACTAGATTTTAACATAAATTCTCTCTTGTAAGGGAACGTCTTATTACCTGAATTAAATTTTGCATTAAAAGCTTTAATTATAATTACAGTGTACGCGATTAAGACGCGTGTAAATTCCCTTTCCATTCAGGCTATAATTAAGGGCGAATGCAGAGAAATTTATATACTGCGCTCCATAAATTCATATTCAAATTTAATCACTCAGGCAATTTGTGTAACATGGCCACGGTCACGAAGAAGTGACGAATGAACAAGAGACAGGAAGATGCCCGCAGCGTGATGGGCTTGCGCCCAATCTATAGGTATTACGATCAAAGCGAAATCTAGCGCACTTGGGATTTGAACCCACGAACACTGACTGGTTGTAATGCAAGTAATGGGATCTATTTTGAAAGCGACAAAATAAACCCTGTTAGCAGTTTCCAGTTCATCTACACTAGGGATTTTAGAAATTTATTCACTTAGAAGTTTCTCCAACAGAAATTTCCAACAATTACAAGAGATGGTGTAACAAACAGAATCACATGAAAATCTATCACATGCCAACGAGAGTTACCGTTATTTTTTTAACGCAATCTAACAATATACACAAGCGAACACTCTTCGGTCTCACAATGGGTTAAACTTTAATGCCATGACGGGTTAACCCGTATGCAGTTCGCCATTTATTGCAGACGCTTACATAACCACATCTTTGATGAACGTAGTATAAGCATATTTATGTAGAACTATGTTTATATAAATGATCAAATACTTAATTTTGCTAGGTTTAGTTTCAGTTTGTCGCAGGTAAGTGCAGTTTGTAATCCTTCTCAATAAAAATAGTTTAAATAAGAAAGCATATTCACTTAAAAGGTGAGTTGGGCTCCGTGGGCGGCCCAACAAATTAAGTTTTTTACAGCGAAGAAATTCGTTCGCTTAACTTACATTTACGATCGATCCAGTGGATAAGATTTCTTCCTTCTTCCTGCAGAGTGCAGTTTAGATAGTTTTTTTGTTTGACACGGTCAGACAGACAGTTCACAAGAAGGAGGTTACCGTGGATGAAAATCATATTTCCCCGAGTGTGGTATTTTGTGATAGATCTTAGTGACATTGATAAAGAAAACAAAAAATGGGAAGTCTTCTGATGTGTGTGCATTGCCTATCTACTTTCAGACATGAAACTAGACTATTAAATTACCATGACGTTAGACCAGAGGACTGCGAGATTCGACGCAGCAAGCTCGGGAAGCGAAACGTTCGCACCTTATAAAACGAATGTGTTTTAAAAAGGTATATGAACAATAAAAAAAAAACAGGTTTAAAAAACGTTTAGAATTCTTCACAGAATTTTCTTTGCATTAGTTATTGGCAATAAAAATTTGAATTAATGGTCTGAGCAAGCTGGAGTAGCGCGAAATTAACAATTTCGTTTTAAACCAATCAATGACAAACAATTTTCCTACATGACGTCGATCTGTGTTACGTCAGCCTTGTCTACGATCCTTTCAGGTTTTCATAAGGGATCCGTCTTTAATCGGCCATTATCAATGTATCGTCTTTCAATATCGAGCTTTTTGTTGTAACCAATTTCACTTTGTTCACTGTGATATTTTAAAATTATATATGCCGATCTTGTTAAATGTTTTAAATAATTTCACAGACTGTATCAAGGATTATCGATAAAAGTGCGGCGCGTCTTCTACATCAAAATTCCCAGAATGAAAATGAATACCCTGCTTGCGTGCTACTAAATATGATAAAGCATTCACTATACTCCGTGAACATTTTCACAAGCCTGCCAAACGTTATCGCCGTCACCGATGTAATATTGTAACACATAAGCATTTTTTCTCGAAATTTCAGCCTGATTTCAAAACGAATTACTTTCTACTAAATTAACAAATGCCGTAAAACTTGTTTCAATCTTGTAAAAATAATATCTATGGACCGTCGCCTTTCACACGCTTCGCAGCATAGCTTAACAGGATGTTGGTAACAAATTTACGCATAAAGTAATATGCTCACCTGAATGAATATCCTCAAATTTCGCCCTTGCGGCCCTCAACCATCCGTGCACTGTGCACTGTGTGTTCTCAATTAAAATTTGAAACGCCATTTTGACCTTGGAAAACCTGTAATTTTCAAACGCATACTGCGTATCGATACACAAACGCTTTTTTAAATGATAACATTACACTACAATGGCAAACATCAGAAATTTGTTTGCAATAAAAACCGGTAAAACTTTTCACCGATATATGAATTATGTGTTGGTTAAACACAACACAAAAAAGCAATTTAAACCACTTACTCTACTGTTGTGGTGTCATATGGAAGATGGTAGCAGTAGTGTACACGCAGTATCCGCTTGTAAGTATAAATAACCGAGAGCGAAAAGTGTACTGGCTTGAGAGTCATAGAGGTTTTTTTAAAAGCTATTAAGTACTACGCACATCTTCCGCATATCCAAGGTGGCTGTGTGTTTGCTCATGTCATTTCATCTGAGTTTCAATGTTGAATCGGAATTAATTATTCTATTCTTCTTGGGCAATTAAATGATACCCCTTAAACATTATAGCGACCACAACCCTCATTGCAACTGTGCCTTGAACTTTCTACGCGTGCACATCGCAGACATGTGCTCCATAAAAAATTACACTTGTTACTTGCAAGCTCTCTGGTCTTCAGAATGGTAATTAACTAATAAAGAGATTAAAAGCCTACCATTTGGAAATTGAAATGTATGTACTTTCGCTTCAACATTTTTTCCGAATGCGAAAGAATGTGAAGTTAAACCTATTATTGAAAAATTAAGATTTGTTATATTCTGTCCTTCCTTGTTGTTTGTATTTTCACAATGCCATGAATTTAAATAGTAAGCTGAAACCTAGTACATGCTCTGTTTACTCGAAAGCGAACAAAAAATATTTGCTTTGTCGATGCTTTCCGTCGATTCTAACAGCATTCCAGATAATATATGCGCGAGTTAGTAGTCAGTTTCAACAGAGAATACTTTAGGGTATTCGGCAACTTTCAGATTTGTATTAAAAACGGAATGGAGTAGGATAAAGCATTTGTCATCTTGTCTTTGAATTACAAACGTTTACACGAGAGTAAAGGCGCGAACTTTTCGTTTTTTACCGTGTTTGATTGTATCGAACAAAGATTTGCATTAAATTTTGTTTGGGGAATGAATGCTCGGCCGTGGAAACATTGGGAATGGTAAGAGAGATGACCTTTGGTGATGAGGTTATGTCGCTAAGGAATGCTTACTGGTGGTACAGGAACTAGAGAGTATGCCGAGAACGAGTTCAAGGCGAAGTAGTTCCAAAAACACTTCATTTTTTGAAAAAAGCGTCGCGTTGACATCTGCAAAACACTGATTTCCGTCTACCAGGATGTCATTTTGTAGTGATGAGACTTTGATATATGCCTACGAACCAAAAACAACAACTAATCGAGGGAATGTCTTGCAGAAACTGAACAAATATTGGCAGTTCCCTTCGCGGAATTGTACATTACAAATCTTTAGTCAGGCCACGCTATTAACATAGATTCAATAATATTTCATTTTATAAACAAATTCATCTTAATTTTTGATCACACTAGCACGCTTAATAAATCTTTCGAAGCTTATTACTTTAGCTTATTACTTATTACTATCACCTTTCTTTGCTTCCTAAAAAAATTGTCAAAATTACGCCTTTTTAAAACTCTTAGTCAGCTTAAGTTTTGAACAGTTGTTCGATACACAACTTTGTGGAAGGAAGAGGAATTCTTACGATTTGGTTGATTTCCAATAATTCCTCACGAGACATATATAATTTCTTTGTGCTTTACTTATTAAAGTATTGTACTTATTTATTATTATTGTTTGTTTATTTTATTACTATTATTATATATTTATTCGGTACCACACTTAGCAAATTTAGGTTATCATAAAATGTGTAAAAGCCAAATTTATCCTTCTTCCCATATTTATGAAAGTTGTTTTGCACATATATTTCACACACAGCACAGTTTTGTAATGGTTACGGTGCCGCCACGTGCGCCTCATCCGGTATAAGGGTTCTGGTGAAAAGTAAGTCTTTCTATGGCAAAAAGATGTACTTTTTGATCTTTTGAAAGTAAAATCGGCCCGCAGTAATGATTGTTAAATTTGGATAGTGTAGAGCTATTTTTTGTACCATACTCTGCATGAGGGTTCTGATGAACAATAATTTACAGATATATATTATAATGCTTTATAAGGAAGATTAATTTTGCTAAATTACGGCTACGTGACTTAACGTTCTAGACCCTCCTCCGTATAAGGGCTTCATAACAAGTAAGAAGGCAGAATTGCGGATATTTTGTTACGAAAATAGATGCATGAGTGGTACTAGACGACCTGATGTAGAATCGGCCTTGTCCGACTATAAAGTTCTGGCTTGTTTCCATTATATTTTTTCTGTTGAGTTCCATCTAATACGTGTGTTAAGAATACACAGCCATATCAAAATACTTTCCTTATCAAATTATTTCATTTACCTCTTTTTTACCCCGACTTTCTTAACGCCCGGCTTATTAATAGAGTTTTATATTTAGTATTTCGCATGTTAAACGACATATAAGCAATTCTTATCCTATTCAAACGTTACATTCAAGGTATGGGAATACTAAAAGGTTAAAGAAATGTTATTAAAACTTTGGTTTAAATGATTAAAAAAGTCGTTATGATTATTCTCAAAAGCCTAATAAATAAAAGGAGTTTCAGGGAGCAATTACCTTACCTAATTGATGCAACAAATGAACGAAAGGAAGCGGATACAAGCTTTTGTCAAAAATTTGCAAATTTATTTTATTATATATGAAAGTATTTGTGAAAGTGTGCGTACAAAATATGGGTATAGCTTGCAATTCTAATTTAAAGATCGACCTAAATAAATTGAATTGCTACAACAACAACTAACTAAACGCCTTTCGTCGACTTTCTTCTGAATAAAATGAAAATTTGCTGGAACTACAGGAATTTTGAGAAAGAGTTTATTCCTTGCTAAGACTTAGTTATACTATTGATCGCAGTTTGCATTTTTCATTTCTTTAATTATGCAATAATTTGCTTATGTATATAATTATAATAATTTATTATACGGTTTTGGAAGGCGTGTTAAGACATAGAAGAATAATTTATTTCGTCAAGGAAGTACAGCGAGTTGGTAAAAGAATTGTATTTTCACTAATCATCAAAACCTAAGACAATCCTTCAATTGAAGTATTTGGTAATAGGTCATGTGTATGTATGGTATTAATCATCAAAAGGGAGCTACACCTAACATATACAACGCATACCGATGTTGGTCCAGGAGTTTTTCATTACATTCTCTGCAATAATTTGCGTCCCCTTGAAACACGAATCTTGTAAAACGAATCGAACAAATTAACAAATTTATTACATTCTTATAATAATAACAACTAGGAAAACTTTTATGTATGCATCGGGTACAGGAATTTTTTTGCATAGATGGCTTCAGAGGCACGTAACACTGACGATGCTAATAAAGTTCATTGGCGATGTTCCCTGCTATGCTGCATACGAGTAAACGGCATGTTCGCCGTTTTGCGTAAATGAAAAATAAAAATTTTATCATTTCGCATAGGTACCTTTTTTGTGTTTATGAGAGAAAATATAATTTACATTTTTTACAATTATTACTATTATTATTTATTATATGAATCTATTTAGTTCTTTGAAGGTGATGGAAGTCCACTTTTGACGAAAAATTCGTTAACGTTAGCAATGGACTTAACCTGCTATGAGCTTTTTATCTACCAAGAGTTCCCAAAACAATTCTTTCGCAACTTTATAAGTGACGTAAGCCCACTTTCCGAAGACGCAGTGTTTAGATCAAAAATGAGACCACGTTATTTCTCGACTTCGTTTTCATATTCCTCCAGTACGCACCAATTAACATAAAGGTGTAAATGTAAAAATTATTTAAATGTCATTACCCGAAGATCTATTGAAGTAAACACTTTTTATTTTGCTTTTTTGATATGTTTTATAAAAATTTCATAAAAAACAAGGTTTGCTTGAATTCCTAGGCCACACTTAATATTTCATAAATGCACGATTTGAAAGTGAAGCAAATCAATCAAATTCAAAAACAAAAAAAAATGACCGCCAATAATTTTTAAATATGGTTTTCATATAACGTAAAATGGAGTTACACTATTTACAAGGAACACGGCTCGCATATTTAAGTGCAGAGCTAACTGACAACTGAAATACTTACTGACAACTAATCATATATCGTTATCGATAGAATTGTCTTTACCAGTGTCATCATCGCGATATCCCATATAATAAATTATTATTTTAAAATTCTAAATTAATTTCAAAAATTGACCTTGACCAACAGATGAGCTTAAGCGTTTACTTAAAACGGTACAGGCGACAGGGAACGTGTTAACTTATATGGAAGATATGTTTGAATTTGCTTAAGAAAACGTCGCAAACCTACTGATCCCTTATATACATGCTAAAGCATGGAACAAATTTTCTGTGCGATATTAAGTTTACAACAAATGAAGTATTGAGTGAATTTGTCAATTTCAACACACATGCATTTGAAATACGACTCTTTGCGAAACTGGTTTTTGGACGTTGGACGTGAGGTCATGTTTAGCACAGAGAGATAAAAGTATAAACGAATAAACGTTTATAACTTAAGTATTTTATGGGCTCTTCAATGATTATTTCCGCATGTACCAAACGACAGACAAATGTTGAAGTAGACTACAAAGTGGAAGAAATGTAATCTTCTCCGTCCATTCTATAACTGATTTCAAATGCTATAAACGAAAAATATTGTGATGAATGTTGATTGATGAAAATCCCAAAAAAGGAACAAAAAATTTCAAACAACTAAAGTTTTTCTTATAAACAAACAATAGACCCAAAGAAACTTACTAAAATATTATGCTTTAATTATAAAAGGGTGCAACCGACAATAAGTATTTGACAGAGAGTCCGTTAGCATTTATTCCTTTTCTATAATTCTCCGCGTATACTAATTTAAGTTAAACAAAGCAATTATAAAATTGCGTAAACACTTATTTTCCGTTACACAAACGGACGAGAACATCTACGAACATAAAGATATTCAAAGACAAACCAAGTCAAAATTACAGATGAATAAAAAGAGTGTCAGTCAGCCATAAATAAATTAAACCTTTTCTTTTTTGATTGTAAATTAGTATACAAATCTGGAAACAATATAGAAAAACTCATATAAAAGAAAATATGTAAAACATTTAAATATATATATAAATTTTATTAAAAAAATAGAACTATTAAATTTTCAGCCCTTTCCATTGAACATTGTTGGTCTAAAGGCCAGCAAGTACATTACAAACAAATACTAAAATATGCTGAAAATTTTTTGTTAAACATAAACACAAAAAGATATATTTAAGAAAAGAAAAGAAACGGAGAAAAACAAAACCAAAAAAACAGAAATTAGAAATGAACAGAAGCAGTGTGTTTTCCTTTTTGTTGATCTCGATTTATGCCAAAAGCTGAATAAGGATGATTGCTATGATGCCTATACAATAGCATGGTATTTCTGCAACGAGAGCCAAATAATGGAGGATGGTGCTACCTGACCGACGATTAAACGGACCTATCTTAGATGATATAGCGTATAGGTCGCCAGAGCTGTAAATACTTCTTTAGTTTTATTTTATTTTATTTGATTTATTTAATCCTACTTATACATGAAACTCGAGTTCAATTGACTCTTAAAGCAAAACTTATATTAATTAATATTAAAACTTAGTATAAGTAAAATAAAACAAATAACAAGGAAAAAAAGAAAAAAAGCATATACACAACTAGCATAGAGCCACACTTACAACCGGTACAGGACCAAATTGCAAATGAACCCCTAAGCAAATACGCATAAGCCGATAATAGTTAACATCAATTAATTTTCGAATCATAATGACTATTCACCGTTAAAAGCCAGTTCAGGTACGACATGGGTAAATCACGTGTGTTAAGCAATGCCGCTTTAATGGACTTTAAAGAGTCCGATAAAGAGAATAAGTGATAGACGTCATTTAGGTTCTTGCAAACAACTCTGAGCGGGTTAAATAGCTCATAATTATATTTACACTGACTAAACTTAACCAAGATAAAGTGCCTAGAGAAGCGGTTATGGACATTAAAGCTTATTTCACTAAGTAATGAAGACGAGTCAATAGCACCATTTATTACTTTGATTACAAAGGAAACGCCAAGAACAAATCTACGTTTCTTAAGAGACGGTAAGGACAACAGAAGCAACCTATTTTCATAGGGAGGAAGAGAGGCAATCGGATCCCAAACCAAATTCCTAAGGGCAAACAGAAAGAATTGCTTTTGAGCAGATTCAATTGAATCTACATAGCACCTATAAGGAGGAGATCACACAACAGAGGCATACTCGAGTATAGGTTTAACCAAACACATGCACAGCCTTTTCGAAATGTAAGGATCATCAGGCTCTTTGTACCACCTTTTTATAAAACCAAGCGCAGACCTAGCTTTGCTTAACGAGAGCTCAATGTGCAAGTTAAAACGCATCCTATGGTCAAATAGAACGTCTAAGTCAAGAGAAAAAAAGGAACACAAAAAAATGATGTACTAAGCGGGCAAGTGTGGAAGTATGGTGTGTGTGTATGTTTGTGGTGGTGTGCATATTAAACCAATAATAGATGACTTAACGGAGAAACTAGAGCGCATACATACGGATTAACTGACGTCGGACAGATCAATGAAAGAAAGCGGACGATACGATAAGACAGGCAAACGATAAGCATAGAGTGAACGGACATAAAAAAAGGAGTGATAGCAATACAGACATAAGTTCTTATGTATTCAATACTTTCGTTTAGTTTCTTATTTTTACTTTCTCTTGTACAGGTCAACTGGGCTAGCCGGCATAACATTAAATACCGCCCCATCTCTGAACGTCGTTACAATTTTGTTTTTCATGAGGGTAAAATGAAGAAATCTACTTGCACGAAACTTACAAGCACACGAGTTACGTTCACCACCATTCGACTCAAATATTAAACATATGTATGTATGTAAAAAAAAGGTGTCTCTCTATTTTTATTTACTCATCAATATCTATATGTCCCATTCAATTTAATCCCATTTAGATATAACACACTAGTGTCAGGGGTTTTCGAATTCTCGAAACACTTCTGAGCTTTTTGGTATGACCTTGAGCTCTTTCCGCGACGCGGCCTTTATCTCCTTAATCGTGGCAAAATTCTATCATTTCATAGGTCTTTTCTGTCTTGGAAACAGGAAAAAGGCTAAGCCCGATGCTTACGACGTCGTAGCCACAAAAATTGCCAAAAAGCAATGACCTTTGTGTTTACTCATTATCGTGGTACAATATGACGTTTCATGCCCAAGAAATCTGAGAAAATTACATGGCATGCGCCAACCGATAGTCTTAGGAACTTCCCTAGTACAGTTTCAACGATTCTCCATACCATACCTTTCAGGGTTTTCATCGATTGTTGACAGGCTCAGGCGCGCAAAGCGTTCTGGAAAGTGCTTGTAACACTTACAAACAATTTTGTTTTTGACTCAAAATGGAGGGCAATCATCATTTTAAGTGCGTTGTTGTGAGTTTGCTTTTCACACAAAATTTAACAAAGATTCTTTGGGATAAGATTCTTTGGTCTAGCCTTATATATCTCAAAAATAAACTAAAAAGGCAAAATGTCTGATCGTTTCAAGATATGCTGGCGACATGTGTACCAACATAACCAAAAAAAAAAATCGAAAATCGAATGTATGTAGTCGATGAAATTTTGAAAAATCACCTTTTTTCGAGCACACCTTGTATGCGGCCAAAACCGCAGAACTTATTTTGATCCTACAGGTAGTAATAAATTACTCCCATATATTTAAAGTAAGATAAGTATTTTTTTGCTTTGCACTCATTTTTTTAATAGCAAGCAGTTTGTTATTGCGTTGCGAGTATCATAGGGATGGTGTAATGAGTAAGAAGTATAAATGAGAACGGAATGGACCGAGAATATCACATTCAAAGGCGATCAACTAAGGGATTCGATTTCGAATAGAGTAGAATACTGGAGAGGAAGATTGCACATCCTATTGCTTCTGAATCGAATCGCCGACTAGATAACATGCCATCGTCCGAAACGAAATCCGTCATCATCCGCTAGGACTACACGCTATAAGTGCCAAATTAGGGATATTTCGAAGGAAGACCGCCCGTTCTGTCCGATGGCCTCTGACGTTTAAGTTATGTATATGCATTTGAGTTTTAATTTTTAGCCGGTAGGTACTTTGCAGACATCTCTTACACCTCTTTTTTTATCATTCGAACTATGTATTTTAGTTAGCGACATAAGTCAACTACTAAAAAGAAATTGAATTATAACGTAAGGATTCTTATTCAGGTGTGGGATATAAAAAGCGAAGGTAAGAACGCCTGGAATAGTCGCTTAGGCCTACTACCGCATTGTTTTATTAAGAGGTACATTTCACAGTGTACAATATATATATAAGTTTCACTTATTGTTCATGTTATTCCCTTTTGTTTATTACATCAAAAATTTTTAAATGTAAATTTATTACCGCAGGCCCTTCCCATTTTTTGCAGTAATTTGATTAGTACGTTGTAGGCTCATAACAACTTTGTTTTTCGATCATTTATTTCATTAAGACAACCGTTTCTAAGAACCAAAAATATTTATTAAAGGAAAAGAATTAAAATAAATCTTTCAAGACATTCTGTCATTTAAAACAAACAATAGAACTACTTTCATCCTTAACCGAACCTTAGATACCCAACAGCTAAAGTAAGCTTTAAAAAAGGCACCAATTCACTGTTAATAACCTCTTTCTATAACCTGCATATGATCGACGTTTATTTACTTAATACGCAACAAAATGAGAACAATTTAATGCTACCAGAGGTATCAGGTAATATAACTTAGCCGTGACTGGTTCGTCTAAAAAAAAGATATGCGCCCCGGGTGAGCATTTGCTGCATGTTGGCTTATCGATCTATTTATCTGTTTGAAAGCGTTATCTTTAAGCTCTACGCGTCGGTATAAATTACTTCAAATTACTCTCCAATGCAATGCAGTTTCACTTAAACTCGAAACTTTTAATTTTCTATCATAGGTTGTGTCCGTCTGGCATATTCTTATGTCTATGTTTATACAGGCTGACGAAAGCGATACAGTCTTTTTAGTGGTACAACAAAACTGACAAAGTTAATGGACTTCTGTTTTGAAGTAAAAGACGTATAAGAACATATTTCAAACAAATCGTTTAACTGTGTATCTCTTGTAAGTCTGTTTATCTGTTGTAAGTCTGTCAAATGGATTAATGCATAAAATACGCCTCACATGAAAAAGTATTTCTCTAACCTACTCTTATATACTTACATATATTCACATAAAAACATGGAAAATAACAAAATACTTGTAGTCAGGGCTTGCAATGAAACTCATGTCTTCAAAGTACTGTTCTTAACAAGACAACAAATAAAAACTTGTGCGAGTATAAATGCAAGAATAATGTAACCGGTTATAGTCTACAATTTACAATCTATATACAAGAACAAAGTAATAACAAAAAGAAAGTATTGCCCCACAATAAAAGAAGTGAAGTAATAAAAAGAGATATTTCTCTTGAAAATACTAAAGGAAATTTAAAGTTAAATTATGTTTGAGTTATGTCGATATCTAGTAGTTATCATTCTGTTAAAATATATGAAAATGTGTACGAGTTGTATTAATAAGATATGCAGACGTCATTCGCTGCAGTTGCAACGTAACTTTTATTGTAGATCTGGCACCAAACGTAAGTAAGAAAGAGAAATCATATGTGACCGAGCATACGCAGTTACTGATACGAAGTTGTGCTTGATGAAAGTAAAAAGGGAAGGAAGAAAAAAGGAAGTTCGCGAATAGGCTTATTTCTCCGGACAAACTTTCACCTCATTGCAGGTACTTCAGAAATGAACTGAACTGAATTGATTGCGCTATTTACACTTAATAACATAGTTACCTTATTTAAGAAAGTAAACATAAAAATTCGGGAAAAAATACTATTTCCTCAACATAGACTCCTTTTCACTCGATACGCTTTCTTTAGCGACGATTTATTTTACTGTTTTACTACGTTCACTATTCGTAGTGAAGAGCTTCAATTTCCTCAAAACAACCATCAACCGTAGATACAAATTCTACATATTACTCCCGATTTCATCGATTCACATAAATTGGGAAATGTTTATTCGCTTATGGATTTGGGAGTTCTATTTGATCAAGGACTATGTTTTAGCCTGCACGTTGAGCTCCGTTTAAAAAAAGCGAATTCAGCGCTAGACGGTAGTCCAAAGAGTTTGGCAATGCTTGCATTATAAAAAGGCTATAAATGAGCTTAGTCGGACCAACACTTGAATATGCCTGGTTTGTAGTCTCCTTCCTACAGGTACTATGAAGATTCAATAGAATGAGTTTGGGATCCGCTCGTCTCTTTGCCGCCTTATGAGGAGATCTTTAGAGGCTTTTGTTTGCCCTTTCTTTGTTGAGCGTCCCTTGAGAAAGGTAAATTTATCCTTGGTATTGCCTTCTTAATTAAGTTAATAAATGGTATTATCGCTTCGCCGACATTATTTGGTAAGCTAAGCTTTAATGTTCCGACGCGTTTCTCTAAGAATTTTATTTTCATAGAGCTTAGGCAGTGTAGATATAATAACGAGTTTTTCGGCCCATTTAGACTTCTTTGCAAATCTAAATTATGTGTACAATTTAACCCCAAAATCAGATCTTTTAGATTCTATCAAACCAACCTAACGCGCACAATTTGCCTCTGTAGTATCTAAAATAACTTGTAATCCTAACATTTAGTACGATTCAAAAATTGCCTGAATTTGTTTACCATTATCAGTTGTCAAGCTTTTGAATGTTTGCAACGGCTCTGGAAATCACTCACAAGCCGGTTCTTTACCGGCTGCGGGCTTGCTTCCCAAAAACCTAGCACTATGAATTTGCCAGCACATCGAATTGGCCTTGGGTTCCTTGGCGCGGAGTCTACTCTTTCGGATCAAAGTTTTCAGCCGTCCATCGTCTCTGCTACGAAGTAATGGAGCCACATTTTTTATCCATCGTTATGAATCTATGTGAAAGCACGGCTTGGTTTTTATAAAAGAACGTTGCATATACGCAGGGCTTTCTTTTTCCACAAAGCAAAGCGAATGCGACCTTCGTCTTATGTACAGCTTTCTCATGTTCCAATTTTTAGTGAAGGTACGGTGTATATCGTGAATGGCTACCATATTGTTTAGCTTGCACCAAAACCATTTTATGGCTTTTTTCGCCATTTCTGGTGCGATCGTCCCGTTAGGTCGACCACTCCGATGTTCTGCTTAGCGGCCCCTAAGTTTCAATTAATGCCTCCCCGTCAATGCTTTACCTTTGCAAACGGAAGAGCAAGTTCACTGCAGAGTAAAATCGAACTTACTTTTGAATTTGGTGATATCGAAAACTTCCAAGTGAAGCTATTAGGTCACATCGCTGAAAGCATTCATTACTTTTATTGGATTGAAAAGTAAAAATTTATAATAATATTCAATACAAATAAGAAGACGTCATAATTCTGAATAAAACAAAATTTCTTTCTCTCTTTAATATATAGTCCCAGATAAACACAAATCAATACAAAGACTTTTACAACGACAATTAATGATGGCTGTGAAACAAAAACTAAACAACGAATGCGCCTTAAAACCTCGAGTCTAATGTGTGTTTTTCCAAGAAGAACTGACGTGCCAGGTAGTGTACTCCACGCACCATAGCATTAACAATTATTTAACACACAAGTACGCAAATATTATATATGTGTTATGAATGCAGAAATTAAAATTTTTGATGCTGTAAACTAAACAGAAACGACATTGTGCGTAAGTGAAAGTACGCCTAAGTAAGACAATTCCGAAAGTACATTTAGGAAGAGACTCTAATTGGTTTCTATACCGATTGTTGAAGAATTTGAATGGACTGGATGTATTATACTGATTGTAACATCTTGGAGCAGCGTATTCCTGGCGTATTTTGGGAACCATTACGCAACACAGGACACGAACTGCAAGAGAAGGGAGACTTGAAACTTTGAAAAGGAAATCCTACATAAGATATCTCCTTACCGAAAAGTTCTGACTAACGATATGCTTCTCTAATTTTCAACGCTAACATATCTTTATTGACATTTACTGACTGCATGTACGATTGACAACCGCATAGAACAAGTGAATGATTGAATGTAAAGCCGACAAAGCCACAATTGTTAGCAACACCTATACACAACAGTTGTCAGTCGGTATCAGAATCAAGCAAGAAGCATACTTGCGAACTTAAAGTTGCCATTTTTTAAAGATTTTGTGAGAGTGTAAATGTAAATCTATGCGAGAGTGGAGAAAAAAAAAAAATTCTTCTTTTTAAATAAGCCAAGGCTCATGTCGTCAAACAAAAACAGAAAAATTTCACTTTAATTTACTGTCAAATGTCGACATTTTCCGCTTGGAATTGATGACAAATTATATGAATAACTTATTACACTTCTTTCTTTTGTCTCTATTCATGTTACCAATGCTGCGAATCTGTGTAGAAAAATATTGAAATTGTAATCCAATAGCAACCAACCCATTCAATCTACAGATACAGTTGTAGTCTGCAACTGCGGGCGTAGATGCGGAGATATTGCATTTATATATGTATTCAGATGACAAATTGACTTTCCATTCGTAATTTTTGAAATGGTTAGTTTGGTTTACATGAATATTCATGCATGTATACATTTGCCAAGCACATCCCCAACCATTGATGTAAAATTCAATTTGTCACATTTCATTTTCTTTAAAGATTTCTTTAAATTTGCTTCTTTTTTCTTTCTATATAGATAAAGCTGTACTTTCTAATTTAATAATGTTTTAACAAAAAAATTTTCATTAGCGCCCGTTTCTTTCTTTACTTGCAAATATTTGCGAATCACGGACTTCAAATACTACGATCGATTACATCTCTTTAAATTCGTTTCGAAAATAGTTTTAAATTGCTTTTGAAAATTTCTTTAAGAGAAACGAGTAACTATTATTTTTGCTAAGCAAGTTGGAAAGCTACATTCTCTCAAATCAGTGCAGAGAATATTGCAAAATATTTGATTGATTGTGAGCGCTTGAATTAATCGGTTCAAGCTGGCCGTAGAATACTGTTTAGAATTCGAAACATTTATACATGGACAGAAAAGTATGTTGTATGTATGTATGTGTTGTTTTATGTTGGTGGAGGATATTATTATTATTATTATTATAATTTTAGACTAATGAAATAAATTCTTAGACTAAACAAAAAAGACCTTGAGCACTAGCAACACAGGCTATCGGCTCTAATTTAGAAAATTACATTAGATATTGAGCCTAGTAGTTTTAATAAAGTAATATATTGAATTAATATTCTGTTCTGAAGCTGATTTTAGAAAGTCCAAAGGGTTAATCGTTTTAAATGCAATACTCCTAGCCAAGGAAAAGTTGGGGCAGTCGCAGAGAATGTGCTTTATAGTAAGAATTTGTCCGCAACTGCAGATTGGGGAGCATTGGTGGAGGATATCTTTTCGATTTTCCTTCTAATATATTTTTTGTATATCATTTATTTATAAAGTAGGAACATTTTCGTATTTAAAAATGGTTCTACAGTGACGTCATCAGGTGGACAGTAAATCAGGTGTATATAAAAAACCTGAAAAACGCGATACTTCCTACTTAAAAGTAACTAGAGACCAGCTCACACTGTCGGTAGTCGGTATGATCACTACTGTTTTTAAGAACAGCTTCGATTCCTCTAGGCATGAATTAAATTAATTTAGGGCAGGCCTCTACTATAAACAGACTTGGCCATTTAATGACATCCGAATTAAGCTCCCGAAACCACGCTTTCACCAAATTGGATTAGTGCTTGGCGTAAATTCTTCGGGCAGCATTACAATTTCCAACAAGGTTTCATATGCAAATCTATCCATAATGTTTTTTATGCAAAAGTCCGGAAAAAGCAGTCCAATACTACAAGGTTTCCTTGGCCATGTTTCACCTTATTTTTTTTCCTTGCAAACCTACTGTAGAATTTTTATCATTTGCTATATTTCTCCGTTTTTCTTTGGCTTCTTTTACGCACCAATTTCGATTGCCACCTAATAATCGTCGGGATGACACAACACTTTCAATATCATTGGAAATTGCGCCAGAGGACTTGAAAGAATCTCGTCTTGCTAAAATTATCATGCGATTATCGGAAACAGAAGAAGTTTTTTGGTTGCTCAGCGTTTCTCAATACTTCTTTTGGGAGTTTAAAGCATTCGTGAAGAAGTTGTTTGACCAACCTAGTTGCACGGCGATAGATTCGTACGTTTTTTCTTGATTTGCCAGCTGATGAACTGGTTAGAGTGACGTGCTCGGCTCAGCTAATATTATTATAAAAATTAATTCATACTACATTTTTTTCTCACCTTTGCAATCCACTTTAGCAGCAAAATATTAAAACAACTTTTTGCTTACATAAAAGCAACGTAAAAGTCTTCAATTTCTTGCTTTAAGAACTACTTCACATGGAACTCCCGGAATTAAGTGTGAATAGCTTTGTGGAAGCTGCCTTTTACAATTTCTGTAGCATAGAACTGAAAAATATATGTACCCATTTTTCTGCTCATCTATGGCTCAAGAAAGCTATCATCTTTTGTGGCTGTGTTCGCGAGGGGATAATAAAGAAAACCTACTTTGGGATCATCGGGTAGAGACGAGTATACTATCACACACTAGAGATGACAGATGACGGGCAGACTCACGGATCGGATGGACTTTGCCATTTCGTTGATGGATGCACATTCGCAATATAAAGCGGCGTCCAAATTGTTTAACAGTTCCTTTAGAGTTGCAAAGAGTAGACGAATTTTGGTGAAATTGCCATAACATGAAGTGTTTTTTCATAAAAAATTTATTATTATCATCGAATGGTCGATCTACTGGAAATTGAACCCACATACTCATCCTTAGTATATAACTTATATGGTTAACAATATTATATAACTGGTGAGAGGCTCAAACGCCTTGCAGCTCCAATCTCGCTCTTTTTTTTAATTTCCGCTTGTAATTGCAAGGTAAATATTAAAATAATCCCTTGATAAACCAATATTTCGTTCATTTGAACGTCGACTGATATTCACTGTTCGAATTTTGGTTTTTAAAAGAAGAAGAATGAAAAAAGTGCTTTAATCAAGATAAGCTATTTCGCTATTCACATATTTTTCTCATTATTCGCGCAATATGTTCATACAATGCTAGTAAAATGCTTCCTATTTTGCCGCAAGCATTATTGTTTTACATATTCGTATAAACCAAAGCGCAGTTCAGCGAATGCGTGACCTATTGACGCAAACAAATGGTAGTAAGTCATAGGAAAGCATCACAGAGGTAGAAACGGAGAGCACTTTGGCGTTATGAAAACTGTGAAGGGGATTAAATGGAGATTCTACTGGGTAGGATGCCGCAAATCAGTAGCAGCATGGATTCATAGCTGTGAGGAAAGTGGTAAATCAAAGCAAGTGGGAAATAAGCTGAAAGGCCAACGGCAGCCAAAACGATTTACAGACAGCAACCAAAACGCAAGTGAAAAGTAAGCAGACTAATAGCTTTTGGAAATGGCCTTGTTGGGGTCGAACGAGATTAAGTGGAGGGCAGTGTTACGAAAATCCCAAATCCAGTTAATGCTAACTAACTGATTTTTCCCAAGTAATAAACTCCTTAGCGCATATTCGCGGCGCGTTATACAGCTGCCGGTCGACGAAAAAGATTAACAGGAAAACAGTCAGGAAAAAACCCCGGTGCACATGCGCGGCGCGTCATACAGCTGCCGGCCGCAGAAAAGCAGGTTAACGGATTAAAAATGAAGCCATGAAGTTAGGTGATAGTAACGTGCTTGTAAAACTGAATATAAATAGACTATTTGCGGAAGGCAGAGTGAGCGAGACAAGAACATTGAGTCGTACAAGAACAAGAGTCGAAAAAGAATAGTACAGTGGAGAAGTCGAGAGTATTGCCAAAGTAAAATGTAAACGATCCTACCCTTAAAAAAATTAATTGTAAATAAAGAAACTTGAAGTTAAAAGCATTTTGAAGTGCATTTCTCTTGAAAATTATATCCACGATCTAATTATACGGATCTTATCGAGAAAAGTGAAGTTCGCAATAATACTTGTTGCTGGCGTAACAAAATGCCAGTCAAATCTTTATGCTATAGAGTAAGGTGGACCATGCGCTTCTCAAGCGCTTTTCATGCTTATACGCCTGTTACATATCGAATTTATTGTAATACCCAATCTTCTGGGCAGCTGGGGAACTATACGTTCAATTTGAAGGAATTGCAACTAAATGCGGAGAAATGACGTCCAAACGTTGGACTTAACCCACGCCTTATTTTAGTGTATTTCAACACATTTCCTACTTGTTAAGTAAGAACTGGCCAATGTATTTATATATTTATGAATGCGCAAAATTCGAGATGTGATAATGAAAATGCGCATCCTAAAAGGCACTTTCACTCTAATTTTCAACAAGCCATATTCGAATAAACATATTGCTATCATGAGTATTACATTGGCGTGGAAAACTGAATCAATAATATTAAAAAATACGTTAAATTTATCAAAGCCCTGCACTTACCGCAGTAGAGAAAAAATTTTTACATAGAACATTAATCCTTCATGTCCTTTAAATAACTGTAAAAAAACCGAAGAAATTACAATTAATGAATAAGTAAATAAGAGCAAGTTAACCAAATGTCTTCATTTATCCAGTTTTGCACGTTTTTTCCTTCAGGTTTTCTAGGTCGAAATTTAGTATTTTTTCCATAGGCCTTTATTTTTTATGACAGATTTTACACGCTTTGGCATCCTTTTCACAAGTTTTTGTATTCTTTCGCTGTTTATATTATGCCATTGCGCATCAGTTCCAATCCAAACATCGTTAAAGTTATTAGGAGGATTACAGTATTGCGTCAGCTTCCTTTTCGCAATTGCCTACAAATTGTTGTGCAATTTTAAAGCCGAACTTTGCGTTCACCTTTTCAGATTTCGGAAATTTTGATCTTCCAACTATTTTATATGGGTCTCCGTCATATTGGGAAATGACTTCCACGACGAAATACGCACATTTTTCAATAAAATCAGCCAAATTTTTTAGGAGTAGGGAGAGGTGATCTTCTTTATTTACTGCTCCGGCAAATTTTACTAGGGAACCCACATCTTGCGCTGTGAAACCGTCGTCATCGCCATGCTTCGTGGTTTGTTTTACTTGGTTCTTTTAAACGTGTTCATTCGGCCGTTTTCGAAAATATTCCTTGCCTTCACATTGGAATCCGCTAACTTTGTTTTCGTCCGACCATATTGCTCGTTTCCGCTCTTCCACAGACCAATTTTTGTGTTGCTTCCAGAATTCCAGACGAGCTTTACCATTTTTTTCTGATATGGCAGGTTTCTTTTGCTTAACGGCTTTATCGCAGTACTCGACACGCAATCTTTTCGCTGATGCTCCTATTTAATACCGTTGCTGTCCGTTCCGAGATCTGACCTCATTTTTTTTAACATATGCTCCATCACGATCGCTTATTTTGTGAATTTTTTAAAATTTCGGCCTTTTACAATTAAATTTACTTTTCAATGACACACGCCAACTTTTCCGGGAACTTTTGTTGAAAAATGCTCTTTTTCAACTACGACCACTACGTTATTTTCGACTTCACTAGAAATTTTTTTCATTATCTTTTTTTATGTCAATATCATAAAACAGTTACAGCAAATTGCACTAATCTTTTGTCAGACGCTCACTTTAACAGTGTAGCTCTACCTTAGAAAAGGATGTGAAAGAAGAACCCAAAGAAATTCAAAAGTAGAAGTGCTGTAAAAACATACGAACAAAATCCGCAAAAGTGGACAAATGAAGGTGTTCTTAGTTGCTTATTATGAATGAAGCTTTCTCTTATCTACTTATTCATGAATTGTACTTTGTTGTTGCAGTTAATTAAGGGACAGTAAAGGCTAATGTTTTATGTATTTTTGAAGAAAGACTTTTGAAATGAAACCATATCGGCAATGTATTGTTAGATTTTTATTTTGCAATTTTCGAAAGGGGTATTCTAATAGAGTCAAGCCATCTTACCTTAAAAGCCGAGCCAGATTATTTCATTACGAAATAATACAAAAAGTTGTACTGACAGTGTGAAATAGGAATCTCATAATTACGATAATTTTTATCATTAATCTTAGCTCACAAACATTCCACGAACGTAAGTTTAAACAAACGCGGTTTTGAAATACGCAACAGTGCGCTGTAACCGTCGTATAGCTGAGCTAGCTAGCTCGGGAGATTTGAGGGGGTGTTACATTTTTTCTCACGGACACTGTACAGACGATTAGACCTAAAAAAAATACTCGTACTTTACTCTTATGTGAATAGACGGACGGGCGAAAATTACCTTTCCGAAGAGGCATATCCTAAGCCCTGGGCCATTCTTCAAACTGCCCTGCCTATGGTTTCCTTCGGCCCAAGATATCTTGGGAAACCCCGAAGCTAATTTCCTGTCGTGAAAAAAAAAAATTCGTTTTATTTCATTTTTCTTCTTTAACATTGTATCCAATATTTAATATAACAGTATGCATACGAATTGTCGTTATCGCTGGTCTTTCAATTCCGTTTCTTGAAGCTTTTTCCTCTCCTTTGTTTAGCTCAAATATTCCTTTTAATTTCATATAATGATAATAAAAATAATAGTAATGATAGTAAATCAACTATAAAAAGTGGATTTGAGCTTTAAGTTTAAATCTCACCCTTTTGTAGCAATGAATGTTGAATTTTAAAAGCTTTTATATATAATAAGCCTGGCCACAAGTTACGTATTATCTCTATTTATGTACTCCCAAATATGACGTACAATACTTCTGGGCAGTGACTTGTAAATGTTTTTCTTTAAAAATTGCAAAACCGTGAAGGCACACCATCGCCTTAAAACACGTATAACAAATAGGGCATTATTTTATTTGCGTTCTTTCTACGCCTAGTAAAAGTATATACGAATTGATTTAATGAGCGAAATGCGAAATTAAGAGGAACATAAACTTCTTTATTCTTTTCAGAAAATTCCGTGCACTGAATTTACTATTGGTTTTGTTAAATAGCTGGTATAACTTTTTCACTTGAAATTTTTGTGCAACATCGAGCGACAAGATGACGGTTCTTAGAAATTCTTTTACTTTTCATTTGCAAGAAATGAACATGCATCACATTAATCAAAAATGCAAACAGCCACGCAATTGAAAATTTTATTATCCTTTCATTCATTTTCGAATCTCTTGATTGAATTTTGTAGTTTTTTCGAATGTATCTTCAATCATACTTTGGAAACTTTATTTCTCTCACGCTCGTAACTCGCACGATCTTTTTCCGCGTCCATCTGTTCTTTTTTCCGCTTTTTTCCCTTTCTTCTGAAATTGTTTGCCATTCGTTCCTTTTCTTCTTTCTAAACGTCAAACCTCTCTCCACGAGTGAAATTCGCAACTCCAAATTGCAGATTTGCGTATGTAACTACTCTAACATGTTACCACGTGTTACAGCTGATTAGTCTTAACTTTACAAGAGAGTTGATCGTTTTTCTACTGACTGTTACCAAAATTAATGACAGGAAGCCAAAGCTTGATTCTTGCGTTTTAGTTTACGTTACCCATGCTAAGCCCTCTCTGGGCAACAAAAGATTTATCGCATTGTAGTTGAACAACTGTAAGTTACGGTAGATGTTGATGTAAATATTTTCTGAGCTATGCAGCCGCGAAAAGAGTCATCTTCCAAATGGGGACATGCCCATAATCAATAAAAACTTATGAAATTAGGTTTTCTTCTGAAAGGACGTAACTTTATTTTACACGATTATTACACTTCTTTTTTAATAGCAATTATCGCTTACGCAAAGAAACACATAATTTTTTGTTGTGCTTCTCGGAAATGCTTTTCATTTTTAACTTCACATGTCCTTTACATGTCACTAAACAAAAACTTTTTTTTAACATACTAATTACACCTGTACAAACATAAAAATGTTATGACTTTTCTTTTTAAAGATATGCAATTGCGCGTAAAACTTGCAAACGTGTATTTCCCTGTACAACCGCTTCAGGGGCTTGCTGTTAATGTGCATGGTAAACACAGCCCGCTGGGTTTTCAAGTTTAAAGTGCACGCAGCATTTGTCATATATACGATTTTTAAGCTTTAGTAGTTAAAGTGCTACTTTTCTACTGACTCCCGTATTAAATCTGAATGTATGTACTTTTGCTTTTATTTATTTTTTTTTTTTGTGTATAATATGACCTTTCGGTTCAACCAGGGAAATTAATACAAATTTTTGAATTTTTCTATATAAATATTTTATGCTGACACTTTCGTTGTTCTTGGTTTTTATCCGTGCGACGTTCATTAACTAAAATAGTCCGTTGTGGCCGGAGACACTATGAGAGATTTATGTTCGCGGACAACATAATAATTTCTTTGCTCAAAAAAATATTCAAATCCAGCAAAAATTAAAAATTGAATTATTTTTCTCGTGTGCCGATAGAAATCATAGAAATAAAGTTAAGTAAAGAATTCAAATGTCAATTCATTTCATAGAAACACTATTTCGGAAAAATGTATTGCTCACACATAGTTTCGTTTGAAAATTATAAAACATTGAACAATTGATGGCCTTTTAAAACTTTTCAACTTTTCTAATTTTTAGTGAAGATCCATGGCGCTGTCAATATGAGTTTGAATTATTTCTATGCGAAGATTGTATAATCGATTAAAGGGGCTTGTACTGTACACCACTACGAAATTTTCAAGAGAAGTCGTCCGAACTATGTTGATTCGCGAAGTTTCGTCAAACTATCTTAAGTATTGCGACTTATGCGTGGAAGAAAAGCTTATGAAGACAGATGTCAAATGAATGGAGGAAAAGCAAAGCTTGACAACATTTTTTCATATTTAACATGTATTTAATGCATAATAAATGTATATATATATACATATGTAAATATGTGCAGACAAAAGTAGTCGTTGCTCCCCATCTCATAAAATGTTGGATTCGAAGGGTATTTACAATTTAATATTTCCAAATCGAAGGTACTCATCAAGCTAAATCTCTCATTAAGTTGGACAGTAAAAATCGTATGCCCAAGTTGTTGTTTGATGAGCAAAAGCGGAAGAGAGATGTTGACGCTCAATCTATTTTGTAGGAATATAGCATCGAATGGAACGATTTATTGACAGATACTTTCGATAATTAACGTAATGAAAAGTTAATCACACGAGCCACTTAGGCTATAGTTATTGCTACATTCTATGTCGTTTAGAGGGCCTATATCAAATTGAAGTACCACATTCGGGGGCATTGTGCAAAGGCTCTCTAACACTTCTAATTCTTTAGTTTTTGACCCCACGGTATTCACTCATCTCAAGTGTCCATCATTCCGTGTTGAGAAATGCATCCGGTTTTTCCTTGTACATGCGATATAATGAGGGGGCATGTGGCATCTGGCATCAGGCACCTTTTGGCGCCGTAGCTCACACTATAATGCTTTCGCGCATTCACTATCAGGCAATAACTACGTTTAGATTATTCACAAATCCCGGACTATCGTCCAGCTTTTTCCCCATAGATTTTTAATGCACCAAAAACAGTATCAGACCAGCAGCCACGTTACTACATCCCTGGTCTATTTAATCATAACATTAACTTAAAATAAATTAAATATCAAATTCAATTATTTATGGTTCAAATACTTTTTTATAAAAGAAACATTCATCAAAGAAAGTTGGAATAAGAAATTTTTGATAGACGTGTACGAAATATCCAAGGCTATACCTTGCCAGTCACAGGCTTTCTGATTACTTTGTTTTCTTCTCTGATTTCCATTTTTCTGATATTTGCGGGACTTTCGATGCACAGGACTAAATGGTGTAGTTGGCTTATATAGCCTAGTGTGTAGTGATATTGTTAACTTGCAAATGTGGAAACTTCATGCAAGTACGTGAAAAGCTTATCCATCTTATGGTTTGATGACCTTTTGTTGTTGAGGTTACTATTTTTTTCCATTATTTCATGTTTTTCTGATAGTTTCTCTACGGGTAACATTGTGTTGTGTGCTTCTAATGCTATGACACACTCCCTTAAGTTTCTTCTTCCTGCACTTTTTTTCCCATCATATTACAATCTATTAAATTCATAGTATGAATGTTATGTTTTTTTATTGTGCTTGTCGTTGTTGTTGCAACTTTTTTTTTTGTAACTTAAGGCGTCACGCTGTTTTACTTCCACTACAGCAAAAGTATTAACTTTATTGGACCACATTCCAATAAAAAATTGCAAAAGTCATAAGCTATGGCAAGACGAAAAAGAAGAACCACAACAACATCAACAACATGAATTGTGCCGCTACTCCCGACTGCGTTTTAGCAAAGAATAATCGCTAACGGCAGACATTATGCTATTTACTTATTTTCTAATCACTTCGGTAAAAATACTACTTATGTTGAATTCTAGTTGGTCGGAGACTCTACCTGGACGTAAATCCTTCGTCGGCGCAAACATCCTATTTCGATTATTCCATGTTCGTCGCTACCTCTCGAAGATAAGATAACGACGTCAATATTTTGTTTGCAAACCCAAAATCACTTCTTTATTTTATATTTTTACTGTCGAAGTATCGTTCGCGTTGAGCAAGAACCTGAAAATCTAAAGCGAGCCTTTCATTAAATTGACCATAACCTTTCGAAGTGTTCTGTTACGTTAAGTAGTAATTTTTCAAAGACATTTTGCTTACTGATAGGCGACTGGGCCCTAATGCCAAAGAAACTGATCCTTGAAAGCTTAACACTCTAAAGACGGAATGCTTCTGGCGAAAATGCCGATCGTTTCATTAAATTGTTGAGTTAGTTAGCAGGTATGGTGTCACCCTATTGCAAGCAAGTGCTGACGAAGAGGGAATCGCGGATTGAAGGTTCCGCTTATATTGGTCAAAATTTGCACAAACGCAGAGTGTTGCGAGTATCTTATGCACCTGAGCTATGTGCTGCGCTTAATGTGGTGACCCCGTAACAACCAATTTTTTGCTGTAAACATCGTTGTTTGTCTAAATCAGGCTTTATTCTCTCTCTAGATATTAACTTTAAACATACACTTTAGGTACAAATCTGTTATAGTTGTAGCTCATGAAATAATAGTTGCAAAGAGTTAGATAACTCGAAATATAGCACCAAACTCGTCTTACCGAGCTTGACTTTTGGGATTAAAACTAGCGCGAAATATAAATTTTCACAGATTGTGTTATGAGAAGAAATCACTTTATTCTCATATATATTATACATTGACTCACAAAGACTCACTTTGATAATACGTTATGGCTCTAAACTATGTATGACAAAGTAAATATTTTTCATACACGTTATGTTATCGTTATAAAATAACATGCTAGCACCTACGGAAGCTTACTGAATGTATCGAAAATTTACAATAATATCTTACTAACAAAATCAAGGGATCCGCTCGAAACCTGATAAAGTTTTATTCTTTTTTGTACATATCAGTGAGGGTTGAGAAGTATATTCATTTTGTCAAAAAGGTTGCAACGCCCAGAAGGATGCATCAGAAACCCAGCAAAGTGTACACATTTTTGATCAGCACGGTCGTTTGTCCGCCTGTCCGTCTGTGTAATGTCTGTCGACATTCTCATGGCCGTAAAAATGAACCTTTTGACTTCAAAATTGACAGAAACATTTGAAGTCCTTGCAAGCAGGTTGGCATTGAAAATGGACCAAATCGGTCGAAGAACAAGCCCACAGCACCACGTAAACTGAGAACACCTCTGTTCTTCAAAGGGAATGAAAAATTGGTTTTTTGCTCATTATTCATAAACTATAACAGATAAATGTACAAAACTTTGAACGCATATTCTATGGACAATGCTGTAGCATCTGCGCAAAAATTGACCACGCCTACCCAATATTATAGCGTATCAAAATTTAATTATTTTTTGAATATATTCATAACGCGCAGAAACAAGCTTCAAAAACCCCATAAAGTATACAAATTCTTGGCCAGTTTTAAACCTTGAATCCGTCTGTTCGTCTGCCCATTTCTTTGTTTGCGCAAATTTGTAGTATTTGTGGTAAGCATTCTCCCATTGGTGAAAATGAAGATATCGCCTACAAATTTGCAAAAGAATTTGGAATTGATCTAAACTTTTCAAATGACAAGCCTACAACGCTCACATGCCTATACGACAAAACCTTTTATTTTGAAAATAGAAAAAATCACCTGGACCCACTCCATGCTATAGAGCATGAGAATCGTGGTCTTTTACTTCTTCTGTCTATTTTTAGAGTAAACGGTGATGGGTACAAAAGATTCGGTCCTGACCGAATTTAATTTTCTTACTAGTTTTTTTTTAACGGTCGTTCATACAGTCATTTTTGCACACTCCCAGCAACAAAGAATGTCTGTTTAATTTGCATATTACGCTTTTAATCATTTGCTGGAATCATCATAAATGCAAATATTTAGTGCAAAGTACGGATGTCATTTCATGTTCTGTGTTTTAAAATCAATATATTAAAGGTGAACACTTAGTCAAATAAGCAAAATTAAGTTTTCTCTTTTTTCTTCGCATTTAAGTTTTCACTATACTTATGAAGTATTAGGCGCTTCCGTTAATTTTGGCAAGCGACTTCTACAGGGAAAAAAGATAATGCATTGCAAGATACTGGTGTACGGAAAGGTTAAATTCGATGCTTTTGACCTCCGTCTACATAAAATTACAGTTCTCCACTTAGTATTATTGATTTATTCAGCATATGTCGACGCGCAAAACGTCGCACTGCTCAAAATTGCATTTTCGACCTTCATTACTTTTATTGTTTAACTTGAAAACATCTGCTATCGAAGGTCACCGATCATGTTCGGAAGCTTATGGTAATGCTGCTCCATCAAATCTCAATTGTTGGTTCTGCTTTCGACAGTTGACGGATTGACTGAAAATGCTATTTTTTGGCGACTTATTACATGAGTTGTCAAGAATAGCTCGGCAACAATAGTAGTCGATGATTCGATTGCCGCCGCTTTCGACTCGACACGGCCGTGTTGTCGGAAATATGGTAAAATGTTGTAGAAAACGATGGAAAATATTATGCGTGAATAATAATAAACGTGAAAAACTGGACAAAATTAACGGAAGCACCTAATAATGCAAGTTTCAGATTAAGTTCTGCCGCTCAACCGCTTCAGTTTAAACATCTAGTTTAAAACAAACCAAAGTGATAAACTGAACCTAATTACGCTGAATTTTATTGCTTTTTTATTGCTATAAAAAAATAAAAGCTTGATGTTATTGCCTATAACTTTATTATATTCACAAACCCACATATTCAAAGTTGCCATCTAAATCTTAATGCTATAAATAATGCAGCTCTCCTTCTTCTGCCTTAGCCTAAGGATTAAATCTCGAAACCTACTAGTTTAAATGTTACTTCATTATTACTTCTCCTTAAAACTCGAACTTAGCGCGCATTATGCGTGGAAAGTAACTTTAAAAAGTTTTGATCTGTATCGTTTCTATCTTGTCTTTTGAAATATATTTCGGTAAATTCATCAGAGGTAAAAAACCAAATGCCGCCCAAAAGTGGTTTTTCAGAAAGATTTAAATAATATTCAAGATCAAGGGATTTCTGAGAGCCTGACAAAATACAGCGAAATGTACATCAGTGAAATATAGGGTCAAAGTTTCAATATTAATATAACTTTTTCAAAACACCACATTCACGTGGCATCATCTATTGAAGGCTGACGCATAGCCAAGTAATTAAGAAGCACGATTATCAATTGACATATCCGTATTCAATTGCGGAGATCGGAGATCGGAGCGGAGAAAGGAGATCGGGTATACTATCTCTCTCTTTCGGCAATCACTGAGTTACATGCGTCGTATTCCGTGTTGTTTGCCATACAAGTGGATCCCACATATATTCAGAATTGATTTTTGAACATAATGGAAACGCTCTGCTTCATAATATAATACAACTTTTCCGATGTAAACCGCGCGGTTCTAGCGAAACGAGCAGCCTTACTTTCTCGCTCCTGCAGCATCCTCACAGACATCAGTTAAAAACATAAGCGAGTACCTTTACTAGTTAATGGGATACTTTCTTTTATTTTCATCTAAAAAATGCAATGTTCTACTTAGTGTCTATGTTGGAACTGTGGCCATGCGGAGGTTTCTTGCTTTCGAAAATAGAGTTAAGGTTAAATCAACTAAGAAAATCAGGCTATTTATATAGAGGAGACTCCCTACAGCAGTGATTAACAACCATTTTTTCCACGAGAAATCAATACATACCAATATATATTTTCAATCTTTTCTTTTATTGGAGCTAAAACGTAGTAAAATCGTAACACGTATTCCATGCTAATACCCTCTCTAGCCTCTTTTAGTGCGTTATAGGAACAGGGTCACAATTTTTTCGATGTGTTACGCGAATTGAGTCATTCATAATGCGTTTCGAGCACATTTGTCTATGTGACAAGGAGTGAGCTAAAATCAGTACGCCTTAATGGTTTAGTGAAGAGTAAATAAGGCAAACGGAGAAATGTCTGCTTTTATGAAACTGTAACACAATTGAAGATAAAAAATGAAAGGAAATACCCAGCATGTTGCTAGAACTAAATTTTGACGCATTTTTTTCTTTTCGAAGGAAAAGTGAAACGAAATAAGAAATATTGCATAGAAAAGAGAAATAACAAAAACACACTTTGAAACTGTCACTAGATTTGAGAGAATGTACCTGAATTTATAAAATACCTGCAAGACTTAGCCAATGTTATGAACATACGAAAAATTAAGGAAATTTGTACATCCAAAATTTTAAAGTAGACTAAGTAAGAACATTATAGTCAGGTAACGTCCACTATTAATACCTTAGGCTACATTGTCTTATTTGTATTATAGAACATAAAAATTATATCTTGTTTCTGTATCAGGGCATGTTTTTCAAATGCGTGTTTCTGCCGAAGCGGGCGCAAAACGCAACCTAATGTAGTACAAGATTAATCCTTACATAGGGAACGATCCAAAAATAGGCGTAGATGGTCCAAATTTGATAGAGTTTTTTTGTGAATTTTTGTGTGAAATTACTACAATATTATAGATGAATTTTCATCAGCACATATTAAAACTTCGATTTTCTGCTCTACAAAGGTTCAAATTTCGCGAAAACACTTGTTAGAGTAGGATCCAAAAAATAGACCGAGAAAGTCTAAGTTTGGTGCATTTAATTTTTTATGTTAAATTACTATTATGATATAATTTGCTTCATGAAGCATTGAAAATTATACTTTTTGTCATTTGAACTTCAGTTTTTGTTATATGAGAGGAGGATCTAGACATGCCCCAGCCGGTCCAAAGTTTTCTTATCAATTTGGAATGCCGAAATACTGCTACTTAACGACTTTTGTCGAAAAACTTCGAAAATTTAAATTTTTTCCATATAACGACTTTTCACAATAGGCCGCTGTGTGTGGAGTAGTCGAAAAAGTGCACCCATCTAAATCATTTTCAATAGCGTTCGTTCTTGGATCAAAATAGGTCATAGGTGTACCAAGTGTCATCGAAATATCTCAAAAATTGCGACCTGTAGATTGAACACAAATTTACATGGACAGATATCAGACGGATAGATAGGCTTAGATCAATTCAGATTATGATTCTGAATCGTCCGGACAATAAAAGGTGTGTCTATCTTAAGCCCTTCTGAGTGTTATATACGATCATACTAACTTAATGTACCCTGTACCACAAGTGGTGTAAGGTATAAATATATGCCCAGAAGAAATTAAAACTTAAAATCCAATATCAACTAATCGCGCATGGGAAAACGGAATATGCATTGTTAATATATTTAACATGATGACAATGTTGGTGTTTCCTGTGACGTCAAATGTTTCTCAATGTAGCCATTTACGACCATTTCCGTTTATCATATATATGAGTGATCTTCCTTCAGTGATTAAGTCCAACCATATGTTAAATTGTTTCCTTCTTTCTCCATGGAATGGCACTCGTTTCTCCTTCAATCTGACCTACACAACTTGGTTACGTGATGTTCTCCAAATTTTATGAAACTAAATTTAAGAAAATGTAAGAAGCTTTCATTCTCAAGATGGGCTCGATACACTAGTGATTCGATATAAAGTGATTCTCAAAAATTAGAAAATGTAGATTCGGTTATGATCTTAGCGGTTTTGGTCGGCCATAGGCTTCGTTTTAATTTGCACATTGTTCTCTCTATAAACAAAGCTAGGCCAGTGCTTGGTTCTGTAACGGTGTTTTCTGGGGCTGGGTATAACTCAGCCACTCCAGGGTCCGTTCCAAGACAATTTGTAATTGATTGGACCTTCGGGTTCGTTCTTACTTTATTTTATTTATTTTATTTCGTGGAGGTTACAAAATCGTTTTCTTAGAGCGGTAGAAGAGAAAAAAAAACCAGCCTGGTGGCCCGACTTTTCTTGTTGCTTAAATTTGTTTTTTTTTTGCACGCGCTTGTTCTTTTTTTTAATTCCGAATTCGCTGGTTACTATAAAGAGAGACGAATACTTCAAGTGTGTCATAGCAGCCGCGGGTCCCCGTAAAAACAAAGAGGGTCCGTCAGGGATGCCGATTAAGCTAAACCAGCTCATCCCCTATCCGTAGAGACAATACTTCCTTTAGTCCTTCAGGGATGGCGATTAAGCGAAACCAGCGCATCCCCTATCCGTAAAGTCAAACAAAAACCCTAGTAGTCAAAGTCAGCTTGCAATATAGGTCGGTGCGTATTGCGACACGCTCTTTTATAGTGGTGGCCACCAAACTATCCCGTTATTACAATGTTGTTCTTATAGATCTATTCTTACAAGTTTGGGTTCGATCACACTTGTCTAGTCGAACCTATTTATTTGCCTTTATACCTACACGTTATGCTTAGGCATGCTACTTATCAACCTGCTTGCTTTTCTTATTTATTTTAGGTATGCTTTATATCAAATTTCTACGAAATGAAAGTAGTGGTAAGTCATAATAACACGTTAAGCGTTTTACAGCAGCCTTTTGGGTATATATAACATACATACATTTATAGATAATTTGTTTCATTTTGTTATTGTTGTTCAATATATGTACAGAATGATTATAATTAATAGGCAAACTTGCGGTTTAAATTCAAAACAAGCGCAAATTGCAAATCTCTTGTTGCAGAGTATACAAGCAAACAAACTTATTTGCTTATTTACTTACTTACTTATTTACTTATTTACATATATGATCTCTCGCATGCATAAACATAAACATACATAGACACCAACCAAAATTGTGTTGTTTGCTTTGCCGTCAAATTCAGCATCTTTGTGTGAACAATTCTAAAAACAGAACTACGTAAGCATGCTATACGTATGTATATGCATATATACATACGTATAAAGGCATATATTACATATATATATTGTAACGGACGTCTCGGACGGATTTTATTTGTGTGGGTGGACTCGTTTTATTTCTTTGTTTTAGTAAGGGAGCAAAACGCTTCCTTACAGTTCTTTTAAACGGCCGTCTAAAGAGCTTCACGACCATTACGTCAAAGAAAGGCTATATAAAAGCTTAGTGAGACCAAGGCTTGAATATGCGTCTGTTGTGTGGTCTCCTTCCTACAAGCACTATGTAAGTTCAATAAAATCCCTTCAAAACCAATTCTCGCTGTTTGCCCTTGGGAAATAGGGATGGGATCTACTTGTCTCTTTGCTTTATAACGAAAATAGATTGCTTTTGCTAGCCTTGTCGTCATTTGAAAAACGTAGATTTACTCTTGGTGGTTCGCCCTTTTTAAGTAAGTCAATAAATGGTAGTTCCGGTTCGTCCACTTTACTTGGTGAGATAAACTTTAATGTCGCTAATCGCTTCTCTAGGCACTTTACCTTGTTTAAGCTTAGTCAATGTAAATATAATTATAAGCTGTTTAATACATTTAGAGCTGTTTGCAGAAACCTAAAAGATGTCTATCACTTAATCTCAATATTAGACTTTTGAAAATCTCTCAGAAGAACTATGCTTAATACGCGCGATTTGCCTATGTCGTATTTAAACTATCTCGCAATCTTAACATCTCGTTATGATTCGAATATTAATTGGTGTTCTTTACTGTCATCGGTTGCCAAGTTTTTGCATGTTTACAACGACTTAGGGGTTCACTTGCAAATTGCAATTGTGGGTGTGCCTCTAAGCTAGTTGTGTACATGCTTTTCCATATAAACTCTTAAAAGTGATCTATAATCTACCCTGGCATTTTTCTACACTTAATTTACGCTCAATTTCTAGTTTCGAACTACACAACGCACGAAATTTTAAGGTTAAATGCTAATATTAGAACAAAACGTCGAAACTCACGCGCATATTAATGGAATACAATTGCCGTAAGCATTTTTTCCCCTTTGTTTATATTTCTTTTTTCTCGTTTTTCTTTCTTAGTTCACAAGGTTTTTTTCTATAATTTGCCATTAATCATACTATTAGTTTGTATGCAATATTAGTACAATAATTTATTAATTTTGAAATTGTAAAGGAGAATCTTTACTCCGAAATCGTTCAATTTTTTTATTTCATGTCGAACACAGTCTCTGAAATTGAAAATAAACGAAACCGCAAATTAATTAACTAATAATTGCGATCACAAAAGTAACTTCCGTCAAAAATTACATTTCATCTATTTTTTCTCCCAAAGGTGGTTGAAACTCTTCTTTTTAACGATAAAATAAAAGCAGAAGCAAAAATCAATAAAAAAAAAATAGCGTTTGTCCCGAGACATTAATTACTGAAGACACAAGTTGGTACACAAAGACATTAATGAAGTCGCCTGCAAGCACAGAAAGTTTTTCGGATAAGTGCGAGCGATTTAAATAAAAACTCTTACAAACTTTTAATTACAACATTATATTAATTACAACATAGCTTTACGTCTCTAATTAGTAACCCTAATTAGATTTTATTTAATTTTTGTCAATACGCCTATAAGGCGCAGAAGCAAGCTTAAAAGACCCCACAAAGTATTTAAATTTCTGACCAGTTTCATATTTGGAATCAGTCTGAACATGTGCGTCTGTCCATCTGTCTGTCTACGCAAGCGTGTAGTATTTGTGGTAAACATTCCCCCGTTAGCGAAAATGAAGATATCGCTCACAAATTTGTAAAAGAGTTTGGAAGTGACTATTCTAAGGACACGCCTATTCGACAGAAACTTTTGTTTTGCAAATAGGGCAGCGCCCGCTCCATGTTCTGGAGCACGAAAATTTAGTTATTTTACTCTTTTTGCAATTTTTACGATAACCGTGACGAGTGTAAAAGATTCGGTCACGACCGGATATAATTTTCGTACTCGCTTTCTTTAGCTACGTGCGTCTTGCGCCCTTTATGACTTGTACTATTATGTAGCGTAGGTTCGTAAGTTGCTTACAAGCTTAGATTGAATTAATAAAGGGTTTATGCTTGGATTAGTTGTCGTAAGAGATTAAGCCCAACAAATTTTTAAATTTTTTTGCTTGCTTTGCATTACATTCTTCTGTACCTAATATACGCTAAGGCTATTGTTTTATTTACTATGTCATGAATCATAAACTCACTGTTTAACTCCCGTTAGGTGTTTATTTAGTTATCGTCATTATACAAAACAATTGCTACTTTGACCCATTTTTTGTAGTTAACACTAAACCTACCGACATTTCATGTATACCTAACTCTACCATGAGCGGTCAAATGACCGCATATGTAAAAACATATGTATCTTAACAAAGTAGATAGTAAACAAAATATTTTTCTGATGCTACAATAAAAACTCGTTCCCCGCTTTTCGATGTTGTATGTTTTATTTACTTTTATGCACTTTCATCACATTTTTAACAAATTACAGCATTTTGTATTGCACATTTTCCACATACGTATTTTTTACATTTTATACAAATTTTGTTTGCTTTATTGACTTTACAATATCTTATTTGACAAGATCTCCGTCCAGAAGAAACAGTATTTGTATTTATTATTGTTTTTGATGAGCATTCTTTGCCTATCTGTTTCTCTTTCTGATATTCGGTCCCAAGTTCTTCTGCTAATTGAAATAAAAACTCTTGCCTCGATATTTCCTCACCCGACGTTTCCTTATATAAAATCCAAGCATTTATCCCGGCTAAATCTAAGATATTGAGAAATACCTGTAGAGGCCATCTTTGACATTTAGATTTTACTCAGTATTTTCTGGCCATTTGATCGGTTGCATCTACTCCGAATTTTGTGCTATTGTAAAATCTAATTGTCTCTGGTATGCGGGTGGCATTTTTTTCAATTTCAACGGATGAATGCATTGAACTAAGTATCAATACTTTTTTATTGGGTTTAACTTTATAAATTGTAAGAATACAATTTTTCGATTTGTATAATATTGTTGAGAAGCGTGTCATACTATCCTTTGCTTGCCTCGCTAATTTTGGTAGCTCTCTTTCATTGCTTCGGATAGTTCCAATAAGCGTAGTTCTTTCTACCAGAAGTTTACTCGCTAGTGACGCGTTTGCAAAAAAAATTGTCAACTGTTATATTTTTCCCATGGCCCGTATATGGTTCTGCTAATTTCAAAGTTACAAACTCTCCAAGTGGGATTGATGATTCTCTCCCTTCATCTTTTCCCAAATATGGAAAGCGGTTTACTATATATTTACTACTTACATCGGAAGCCAACCAGAATTTTATGCCAAATTTGTCCGGTTTGTTGGGCATGTATTGAGTAAATCTACAACGTGCTTTTGTAGGAAACAATTGTTCATCTATAGAAAGATATGCTCCTGGTTTATAATAGTTTTGACTGTTTTCGATAAATTTATACCAAACTTCAGAAGTCAATGCGAACTTATCGTTTTGTAAGCGTTGGCTTCGTTGATTTTGTTGTCAAATCGAATAAATCTCATGATTTTTACGAAGTCGTTTCGACTCGTAGTTGTCGAGAAAAATGACGGATCCCATTTCGTGTTCCATAAATATGATAAATTAATATTTTTAGCCTCATATGCGCCGCATGCATACAGGAGTCCAATAAATGCATATAATTTTGCAATAGATAAATTCCATTTCGTTTTCAACACTCGAAATGCCTCTGATTCCGTATACTCTCTTACATGTTCAATCATTTTATGATCAATGATCAAAGAAATGAGTCTACAATTACATTCTAGACTCGTAAAACAATTTCAAGAATACGATTATCGAAGAAGATAGTCGAAAATAACATAAATTTTTCAAGCGGTCAAATGACCGTTCGTGGTAGACTAGACATGGTATAGTTTGTTTTCGGAAAGTAAACAATAAAAAAAGTTGTAAATAGTCAAAAATAGTTTGTATGCATATTTTAGGGAAACCAAATAAGCTACATGATGACACAGTAACGTTGTATGCGAAAAATTTTAAACGAAATTTTAAAAACGGCCATTTGACCGCGCATGGTAGGTTTAGTGTTAAAGTGCAAAGTATTACCATTTCTAGACATTTGTTTGAAGTTTTCTCTTTTATGTCTCTCGCTGTCTTTTATCTTTCTCCAGAAACCGCGAATCAAGTAAATTTTTCGTTGGATTCGCAACATACAAAAATACAAAGAACAGGGAACTCACAAAGATTGTTTTCTCTACTGAAGTCAGATTCTTAAGTCAGGTCAGGTTGCTTGTTTGATGTAACCATCCTAAGTAGAAAGCAATAAAACTGTGTACAAAATATTTAACCACAATGTAAACTTCAAAATGAATAATATCCACTCATGCTATCTAAAATTTTTTTATTATATATTTAATTCTATGTAAAGAAATAATGAGTTAATGTTAAGGCAACTTGTGGGAAATAACAGTTTGTTTCTCCCCAAAATGGGGGGAATGTGGCAATAGACGTGGGACGTTCACCAAAAAAAAACTTAAGGAACAAAATGAAATTAATATCCAAATTGAAGATCCAACATATGATGTGTTTTCTATCTTCTTATCTTATTGTATTCATTTAGAAGAGATATTGCTAAAGGATTCATGCCGTTACTGACAAGGTATTTTGCAGAAAACCGTTGAATTGATTTTTAGCATATGGGAAACCCGGGTCATAATGAGTTGTTTTATTGTAAAAGATCCGGTGAATATTAACAGTAAGACGAAGAATCTTAGAATAATATTTTTGAAGTATTTTAATATTGGAGGTGTCGGCTGTTCACCACAACTGTAGGCCGTAGATTCAAATCGAATGTGGATTAAGAAAACAAAATACATTTACTTCCAGTCAGCTGGTTTAGTCTTCTTTTTTTTAACTTCAATTAGTAGTAGTAGTAGTAGTAGTAGTAGTCGTAGTAGTAGTAGTAGAAAGCAGTGTCGCCAGAACCATTATAATGTGAAATTTTGACACGTATCGTTTGGAGATTGGTGCTCTCCAAAAAACATATGAGACTGTCAACAGTGCTGCCATATATGGATTAGACCGGGGATTTATTGAGTGATATGTTATTTTTTAAATATTTTAGAAAATGTTACCAGTAAACTACGTGGTTACTATATCGCAATTCAATAGGGACATACAGTTAATCTAACCGACTCAAGGCTCAATATTTATCCTACTTTAGCAATCACAAGTTCTGTTCAACAAAGGCTTGTTAGGAGTCGTTCCACTTCCACTAATCTCCGAGAGCTTTTGACAGGATTGATCACCGTTTCGTACATTTTGTGTTGATAGGTCTTAAATCAGTAAAGTTCTTTCTAGTTTCAATTTTCAATTCAATTTAAGATATAAAAATAAAGTTTATTTGGCAATTCCGAAATCAATCACGACGTCTTCGTTAAGTCTTTTAATTGTTTTAGCAAACACAACACAATTATGTCCGCACTATAGTAAAACAATTAGGATGACTTTAAGCATAAATATCGCACTTGCAAAAAATGATCTAAAAAAATGAAAAGCTTTTGCAGATTTTCTCGACAATGTCAATAAAACATGTGGATTCTAAATTTAATAAAATAAAATAGTGAGAAGTTACTATGCAAAAAAAAAGTCCAAAAGCAAATAATTTTGGGCATTTTAGGCATTTAGACAAAAAACTGTCTTTAAATGAAGATTTAAAAGGCCGCCCGGCAAATTAATGACATTATCAACAAAGTCCGCATATCTTTCATTCAATATAATAAGTCTAAAACAGTTGATAAACATATGAAAAATTTCTAGCTCGCTCCTTAGAGTGTGACTGCGTAACCGCAGGCACGCTTGACATTAGGAAATTAAGAATTGAATGATGCGTTTGTTTAGCTATATTACAAATGAAAGAGTCTGCTCTGAAAGTGAGAAAATCAATTTTGGTACATGACATTAGATTATTTTTAATAATTCCGTGTTCTTCTTGCACAGGACGAGCTTTGTCATACATGAGCTACATACATATTTCAAGTTGTTGTTGTTCTTCAATAAAGTTACATCGGTTTCCTGGGAATGAGAATAGCCAGAAAATAGGCACAGTTAAATCATGCGAATAGGGCGGCAGTCGTACCCTACGAATCACGTTTTTGGTGAAAAAGCATCGCAGAACGAATGCACCGTAAGAAAGCCGGTTAGAGTTTTGTCAATGTTATATTGCTTACAAACAGTTTGACCCGTTAGAAAGAATTCCAAACTTAACCCTACTACTTTGCTTGAAAACGAAATAGATCCAAGGTATACATTTCTTCATTTGTGCTGAGCCAACAAAAATGCGTTAACGTATAGCTGTGTTTGAAATGTGTTACGTTGTGCGGCAATCTGCGTGAATTGTGATCACGTATTGGTCACCAGAATGTTGTGTAATGGTTCCTTGCAATTGATTTATTAGCGTGTCCAAGATGGACACTAAGTAACCAAAAGGGTGTAATGTTTTGTTGTTATCAAACACCAATGTCAGCTTCAGACTATTTGTCCTCTGACTGTAACCCACGAATTAAATGATGAATTTATCATATTTGAATCGACGAAACGTAGACAATAGGAGAATTTAATAAACGCTTATTGATATCCTTAGCCGCTCTAAATATTTATCAACGCAAGAATGTCTGTCCACACTTGGTGTTCGAGAATGAAATGAACAAAAAGGCTTTTGAAATTATTTTTATCGCGATGAAATTGTCTCCTTTTTTTAGTTTTTTTTTTTCTATTTAAAGCATTTCAAACCCTTGTTTTACACACACTATAAACAATCGGATCTTCATAACGATACCTTGAAATTCTTTTAAAAAAGGTTCTATTGCAACATAAGGACGACTTTTTTAGCAGCATTTAAAGATTTCGTCAAGAAAGCGTAGAAACAAAGTGCACAGCAGAGTTCTTTAAGAACGTGTTTTGTTGCTGTTCCGTAGTTTGTATGCAGCAATCGATATTTTGAATTCGTACTACTATTGCAATGATTCAAGTATAAAAACACAGACAAATATATCACAAACACTATTTTTCAAAAAGAATTTTTATTTATTTTATTTTATTTTTTTATTTCTATAAAAATTGAAAACATGCGTACCTCTGTCTGGACTTCTAGCAAAAATTAAATTTTCTAATCGTGTATATTCTCTGCTCCTTAAGTCCTTCCCCTAAAAAAACAAATATTTTTTCAAATTTAATTTCGGTTTTAAACTGTTTTTCTTAATAAAGTCAACTTTATTTTTACTTCTTCGAATATTTTCTTTAATCAATAATTTGAATTTTTCGCATTGCTGGTAACCTTACTTTTTTAAACAACTCTGAAGGTAATCGCAACGTACACACTCGACGACTAATCATTAAAGGCAAAATTTGTTAATCTAGCTAAGCCCAGCTACTTTGACACAAATCAACGTATTTATATAAACTGTCTCGTATCGCAACTGTTATTATCGCCATTTAGCAGCTTAATTGACAGTCGAATTGAATCAAGAATTGTTCCATTTTTAAAAGGGATGTTAGATTTTATTAGTGTACCGTGAAAGATATTACGGGTTTAATATTTTTCCACAATACTTTTGTGTTGCACTTTTACCTTCTTCCATACATTATTCTCACGGATTTTTTTTGCTCGATTGTAAAATTGAGAGTATTGTGAAAAAAGCTGGGCAAAATTGAGAGTATTGTGAAAAAAGCTGGGCAAAATTGAGAGTATTGTGAAAAAAGCTGGGCAAAATTGAGAGTATTGTGAAAAAAGCTGGGCAAAATTGAGAGTATTGTGAAAAAAGCTGGGCAAAATTGAGAGTATTGTGAGAAAATTGAGATTGATAAAAAAGGAAGGAAGAATAAAAAAAATCGCACTGTAAAGGAAATACCGATTCGTTCCCATCGTACGAAAAGTAATAAACATTTTTTCTTTGCGCTCAAGTCAAGTAAATAACAATGGACAGACATAATTCATCATAATCTGTATTTGGTTAAAAGCTTCCGAATTAAATTATAACAAAATAAAAGGAAATTATAAAAACAGAAAGTAACTTAAAATCAAAATATAGTCAAAATATGTTCAAAATATGTACTTTTTGTTTTGCTCCTTATTTTCCTATCGAATAAATAAATGACAAAAAATATCTGTTACCTCATTGTGGCTAAGAAGAATTAAAATTTTACTCATTTGATTTCTTTTCGATTGCATTCACCCCCCAACGATGACAACGAAAGATTAGTGTTTAAAGCCATTAGTCTGTGTTTGGAATCTCCAGTACGCCAGACTGATTTAATCCACTAAAGTTCTACATTCTACGAAAACGGAGAGGAAAAATGGAAAATCGTAAGACTCAGTAAAAATTTTAATATCTTACAAGTTATAACATATAACGATCTGAGCTAACCTAACGATGTAACGATTCTGTTCGGCCCTCTCACAGGTGTTGTGGCCAATGCTTTTTCTATATAACGACATATGAAAAATAGCCGAAAAAGTGGAGCGATCCAGACTATTTTCAACACTGTTCGCCCTTGGCGCCAACCACGTCAGTGCACAAAATTTTCTCAAAATATCTTAAAAATTGAAACCTGTTGGTTGAACACAAATATACATGAACACGTGGACAGACGGACAGACAGGCAGACAGGCGGACACAAAATTTTTAAATTAAAAGCACTTCAACTGAACATCGGAATTTCTCTTCACCAAAAATAAGTACGTAATTTTTTTAATGAATACAAAAACGAAGCATATGACTTCTTCGCAATATCTAATTACGGAAGGATACTTTGAACCAATTAATATAACCCAGAACGACGAATAGAATATTTCGATATTAGGTTAAAAAATGAACCTCAACATAAACAATCACTCAAACTTTGCCGCAATTGTGCATCGAATCACTCAGAAAGTTAAATACGAAAAATAATCAATTCGACTGAAAGCGCTACGATTTCTTAGGTTTCACATAATTGCTTCAGTAATGAAAGTTTAAGTTCCCCCGGAGCTATTACCACAGGTGTAAACCTCTTGAACTGAAATTGATAGAATGTTCGAAGTGATATGTGATAGATATTATAAATATTTCGGGTGCATTAACCCCTTTTTTATTCTCTTGGCGGTTTGGTTGACGATTGATTTTTTTCGACGTACTGCAATTAATCAATTAATAAGTGTAATAATTCTACTCTGCACTTCTAAAGCTTTAATCTGATGGAGAAATTTCCAATAGTTAATAATTCTGACCAACTAATGCCTCCTGTAGCTGTTTTCAGTTAAATCATTTCCTTTTATGTATTCTTATATTCACTGCATAATCGAATTTGGAACTAGGTCAAAATCGCTAAGGTAAGTTCGCTTATCAAATTTGATTTCCCTTCTTTTTTGGATATTTCGAAACAATGTATTTGCAGTAATTTTTTCCGTTATTGTGGGAGTTTCCACTTTTAAATCGAATGTGCATAAACGCCAGTCTCTTCTTCATATATATAATGCACAAAAAGCAGTAATTATGCTTCACATCATTATGCCCATCATTACGCCCAAGTCCTCTTTAGATTTTTTTTGTTATCAGGCAAAACCCTTATATATATGTATGTGAATACATCTTATTATGTACATTCACATATCCGACAATGCTACAAAGCATCATTCATTAATTTGAAGTCTGCTTAATATTTCCAAAAATTTAATAAAACTTCACTTTGTTTGGTCTTCCCTTTCCCTTCTTTAACTTTTCCTTATTCTTTTGATCATTAATCGTTACTTATATTTCCAATTAAAAAAACTTCAATCTTTTCACTTACACTTGGGCTATGATAATTAAA